>JAVFBX010218179.1:0-21349 GCA_034783855.1 Mopalia kennerleyi | reverse complement strand
GGAGCTGATTCTACCCCTTGTTCTAATGTATAACTGTTCAGTTGTCTGAGGGTTTGGGATTTGATTTGGCGAAGAAGTCGCCTAGTATATCCTCTTGGGATAAGTGCCTTAAAGGCGACAGAACAAGTCTGACTGAAGGTAGCAAGAGTGCTAGAATTTCTGTGAAACCCTATTACTTGTGATTTAATAATTCCCTTGAAGGTTTATGGAGGATGAAAGGATTTAGCATGAAGTAGTTGGTAAGTGTCTGTAGGCTTAAAGAACATCTTAAAATCCAAAGACCCTACTGTATGTAAATTAGGACCCTTGTACATCTAAACATCTAACAAATCTACGCTATTAAAGCTAACAGTGGGCTAGAGCTTAATGTTAGGGTCGTGTTGATTTAAAGTGTTAATGAAAAGATCAAGATCATCTCTGGAATGAAATTAAACATGTCATCCAAATATCTGAGATACAACAGGGGCTGCTTAATTAGCATACTTTACAAGGGCTTTGTGTTCCCATTCTGCCATAAAAATTGAAGCAAAGTTGGGGCTAAACCTTTTACCCATACCACACTCTTTAATTTGATGGTATATTTGGTCATTGAACTCAAAATCGTTACATTTCAAGCTTAGTTCCAACAGTTTCAATATCTCAAGATACCGATCGAAAGCGTTTTTAACAGAACGAGGTCCAGCCTCAATGTCGATATTTATGTACATGAACTCTACGTCAAGCGTAACTAACGTGGCGTCTTTATCAACCTGAATTATAGATAACTTATTCAAAAGTTACACATATATATATATACATATACTTAAATGTGTGTAGTGATTCTCTGATTTTTGCAGTAGTATTACGTCTGCAAAATGTAGGACCACTTTACCGTCAACCGTTTTATAATTATATGGTGGCTCTTCCTTATATGTCTTGCAACGTATAATTTGGCCCACAAAAATATGGGGTTGGCT
Source organism: Mopalia kennerleyi (assembly GCA_034783855.1). Taxonomy (NCBI): domain Eukaryota; kingdom Metazoa; phylum Mollusca; class Polyplacophora; order Chitonida; family Mopaliidae; genus Mopalia; species Mopalia kennerleyi. The sequence continues at coordinate 20,393 of JAVFBX010218179.1, read as the reverse complement.
TCTGATATACACCGTTATAATATGGGGTGACTGTGAAGTTGATCCCTTGAAAATATGGGGTTGGCTTCTGATACACCCCGTTATACTATGGGGTAATTGTGTAGTTGACCCCGTAAAAATAAGGGGTTGGCTTCTGAAATACCCTGTAATAATATGGGGTGACTGTGTAGTTTACCCTGTAAAAATAGGGGGCTGCATTGCTTCTGAATTAACCAGTAATTATATGGGGTGGAGACATGTGAAGTTTACCCCGTAAAAATATGGGATTGGCGTCTAAAATATCCCGTAATTTTATGGAGTGACGGTGTAGTTTATCCTGTAAATATGGGGTTGGGTCTGAAATACGCCGTAATTCTATGGGGTGGATGACCCCGTAACAATACTGGATTGAATTCCAATGGATTTTGAACTGTAGCAGGCACTCAATTTATTTGGTCATCTTTTATTGAGAATTTGAGCAGTGGCAGCGACACGGGGGTGGGGTGTTTCTTGCCCCCCCTCCCCCTGCCCCCCCCCCCTGCGCAATGAGAACAAGTATAATTTCTATACATTAATTATAAAAAAATATTAGCTAGTTGTTAACAGATTGTCTTAGTATTTAATAGTAGAGAGGTGTATAATCTTGTTTGAACATACAAGAAAAGTGGTTTTAAATAATGATTAAATTCCATTTTGTACCCATTAAGGACGGTGTACCATAAAAATCATTATCATTATGTATCCAGTTCAACCGGAAATGCTACGGTAATGGAGGAGAGTAAAAATGGTAAGTTACAACTTGATGAAAGCATGTCAATAGCGCGTATGCCCTCCATGGGCCTTCACAACTGCGACGCAACGTCTCCTCATGGATTGAATGATGCGTCTTCTGACTCATTGCGCAAGAATGCGGGATTTCGTTCGTTTCGCGCAATTTGAATGTCAGAACCCACTGACGACTTATGGGTAAAATATAACGTTTGAAAAGCGATTGAAAAAGTGTAAGCATGATTTATCCATGATTCCGCATCGAATTCATGTCCATCGTCCATCGAGGTTTCTCTATGTCTCGCTATGGGGTGGCTTTTCATCAATCAGCGCTTATCTGTTCACAATGCTGTTGAGAATATAGCATTAGTCTCTTGTGGTCGGTTAGGTTTGTACTCCAAGCTGTGGTTGCTCACTGGTAATTTTGGTTATGTAATATTCGACTTCTAGACTCGGTATTCATTTGCTGATGTCTGTGATTCTTGTAGATCATCCAGTTTATTAACTGTGCATAAGCCACCAAAGAATATGCCTCCTATATGTTGTCTCCGGCCGGCACTAGGACGGTAGGCCTAAGTGAGTCTCGGACTTCTGACATCGTTTCTTTAGAAACCTCTTCAGAAAATATGGTACGAAACTCAGTGACGTCAATTAAAACGCAGATATATTTTTCGAAACCGTATTGTTGTTAACAACGTCAACAGACATGAGCGAGTGTGTAGGTCAATATGGTAGTGTAGTCGGATTGGTGCTGCTTTATGGCAAGATGCACTTTGTTACACAATATCTTTGTGTGACAATTGTGATGTTATCCTTGTTTGGTAAATACAATACGTATCAGTGACATATCAATTAAATATAATTTTAGCCTTATAAAATATCTTTTTATCTGATTTATAAGATAACAAACAAAACGCGATGTCCCTTATGACGTTATCGTGTGTGTCGATTTCGTTACCCTAAATAAATTCTAGCTCTAAATAAAAAAACAAACACTTTGTACGCTTCTTAAACTGATACAGTTAATAAAAGCACCTTTATGAAACCGGGGCACCAACAATACATGAAGAGTGGACCTTCCTTTGTTTACAACACTGACCTAAACTCGAGAAAATGGAAGCTTACTCAAGCGCCCGAAGTTTTATATAGCTAAAAAAAACTTAGATTTTGGTATACGGTCAAAGGGCAAACAACTCGTGTCGGACTACTGTGTTCATCGTATTAAAGGGCCACGAAGATAATTTATGAATCCGATGAAACTGAAACTACATATGCAAATGATAACAATCTGAAACTATTTACAACACTTATGTTGTTTGAAATGTATCTCTTAAGATTCCTCTCAACATGACATTTGTCATGACCAGGTTGTTTCATAATCGTAATAGGTGCTTCATGTAGTATAAGATTCGTTGTTAAAATTAACCTTCATTTAAAACCTCCCGAGCTCAACAATGCCACGTATGAATAACTGAGTCACATTGTATTACCGGTTTGTTTGCTGTTAAATGTTACACCAACTTGCGTAGTTCACAAATTCGAATAACTTGGCTCTGTGTAGGCCTTCCATTCGCTATCCAATTTCAAGTATACAGTACAGAAAAGGATATCGCAAGAACGTTTCTCCATTCTCAAATAGAGATAAAGTGATTTCATTCTTCGAGACTTTGGCTATATATAATGAATGGAAATTAGCGCTGCCGATTTCGGCACCAGGTGTCGCTGAATGCAATGCGGCCCCAGGAATTGTCTCCTTTTTCAATCTTCATTCTTTCATATATACTAAAAGATATGAGGTTGTTCTTAATTAGCCTATCACTCACTTATTCTATTTCAATGAAAAAAGTGTAAAAGGATTTTTGTGATAGAATTACAATCGAGGAGAAAAGTAAGTGAATAGTGCATATTTACCTGTACTGTAAATATCTGCTACAGTATGCTAAATACATGATGTATGTGTTATAAGAACACTCTAACAGTCCAACATTAAAAAAGTTTTATATTTTAAATTTGTTACGATGACTTATTGAACATTGTTGGTATATATACTTAATCTAAGCAAAAAGCTCATTGATTCGGCGACAGGTGGCCAGGTTTAGATAGTTAATCATGCACAGTCTGTATTCATTTGGGAATTCGCCAGACGTGATTAACGTCATGGAATTTTATACCACAAAAGACCAAATATATTTATTTTTGATGGGACTATTTCTTTAGCAAAGGCCCGTTCTATAGCTTACAATGTTTGACAAAATTTACTCATTTTTAGCTAAATACGCAGAACTTCGTCAAAACAAAATGTTTCTGAAAGCCTTTTGATTGTTGGGTTTTTGTAGCTGAATTGTATACCTATACATGTAAGGCTGATTTAGCTTTTGAGATGCACAGTGCATAGTGATATAGCGTTTGAGACGCATAGCGAGTCGTGAGAGGGTAATTATTGCCTGTCATGTTTGTTAGTCCAGTTTCCCTATTAATGGCAACCCAGAAATCGCATTAAAGACACCCTCCTCGAGAGCCTACGCACTCAGCTGACTGGCTTGCATGACCTACTTAACAGTATCTGGTGTATCTGTCTGAGAATGGATGCTTTTTTGTAGACTGAGCGAATTTAAACCCAAAGTTGCCTTTTGTAGAACAGTAAAAAACAAAGTCAACAAATTGTTTCATTGTTAGGCGTATTTTCGTCATTTCTACCAAGTTTTTAAAACAAATTCTACCGTTTTTGTAGCATAGGCCACAAGAAATGCCGCTCATTACAACAACAACGTAACGTGATCTGTTGCTTCATATCTGCGAAAAACGAAAAAAAACATTTAAAATCGTCTGAAGTTAGACTAATTATAGGAATCGTAGCTAGTAAGGGAAATATTTAATTCGTAAAAGATATTTAACGTTTTTTTCATCTGAAATTTATGCTTATTTATAATATCGTCAATACTACATGTAGTTTGCTATAGGCTGTATAAGATAAGTCTAACGTGATATATTGCATCTACGGTGTGCTTTATAAATAAGACCTATACTTGTGTGCAAATGACGGTTTTATTTAGAAGGCTAACATAGGGCCCACTTGTATATTTTGAAACTGAAAAATATAGAAGCCAACAATTAATGTGTGGAGGGCACTGGAGGCTACTATAGGTGTAATTCCTTTGATTTGGCTGGGAATACAATATACCTTGTAATCCCCGGTTTTGAGGGCTGTTATCTATTTAGCAATTGGCCATTTACATTTGATTAGTCATCTGATCAAGTTAAGTATTCAAAAGAAATCTTTTTTTTTGGTCATATGCTATATATTTAATTACCTGTAACTTGATCTAGGCCTAGGCCTATATCTATAAAAAAGATTGTTATTATTATTTATGTTAAAATGGTCTTGTGTAAAGTTACATCACCCAGAAAAGGCAAATTGGCCGCAATCAGCGTATATGTCACAAGCCTACGCAACACATGGCATACAGCCTGATACAGGTGTCTAACATATGCTACACACGTATAACATGAGCCGAATACACAAATTGATTTCAGGTTTCATGGCAAAATGAAAGTCTGGCTTATCTGTTAACGTTATGAGGTACAGGCGTAGTAATATAACTGCAAACTTGGATACAAATTATGTATTTTATGGACGTCTAAAGCTCATGTGGTTACTTTATTTTAGGACACCTTCAACGTGAGCTATACGTTTCTCACACCCCTTCACTAAGTATGGTAACATGTATATTTTATAGATCGATTATATATTTAACAGGCAATTTGAAAGAAGATCCAGTGAAACGGCGACAGACATTTGGTTGTTTTTTCTGCATTAACTATAGGTAAGTCGGCTTAAAATGCAAAACTTCATGTTATAAACGTTTTGATATCTCTTAAATAGTGCGCACTTTCCTGACGCTTTTATGCTAAACCTGTTATTCAAAAGACTTCGTTTTCACTGATAGCACTGACCTATACAAACACTACAAAAGGCTCATTTTGATAACTCCTGGTGATGACAAACTCAAATATTTAGCAAAACTGCTCCAATTATATTTTGCATCTTGTTGAAATACTATGCGTCACATGCACTACTCTCTATCTGGGCAATACGCTCTGGTGTTGGTGTGTGTTGTAAATGAATAAATCTTATGTTGAAAGTCCAAAGGGTGTACATGTTTGACGGGACTGCTGTATATTTAGCAGGACATTTGAGGACGATCAATATAGTACTGAAGAAGGCTGAACCTGTGAACGGGAGAACTAGGTTCATTAAACTCATTGATTAATCCTATATACCAACGGTAAGTGTTTCATTAACAAGGTAAGGAATATTTCGTATACGTTTCGCGGGGATAACAATATACACTGTAATCCTAGCATTACGTAACAAAAGTAGTCTCAGCAAGTGTTAATTTGATAAAAATGTTTGTATTTGTTTGTTTGTTTGTATTATTCCCCACGTCTATAGTAAAAATGCGACTGTCCTCATGTCACAAATGTTTATGAGCACGCTAGCTTGAAAACAAATCCACCGGTTTACTTCAAACATGGAACGATGCTCTCCGGTGGGACTGTATTTCACAAAATTCCGCAAAAAACATGCATGGGCATCATTGCTTTACTTTACATTATTCCTGTTTGAACATGTTGTGAACACGAAAACTTTGTAACAAAATCACGGAAAAAACTTTCATCATATTAAGAAAACAGATGGGACAATATTGCCGCCATTGCATAATTTAACAATATCCATGCCTATGTATTGTGAACATGATAATTCGAGAACAGATTGAACGGGGAGATTTGAATATAGCTGCCTACAGTTCAGACAGCGAAAGGGGTTGCATTTCACCAAATTCTGAAAACCATATATTCACAACATTCACGCCTGTGTGTTATTAACGTTATAATTTTTGAAGAAATGTACAACATAGGGTATGATCCCACTGAATTCCACAAAACATAAGGTACATGTATTATGTACATAAATCTGCCTTAAAATAAACTGACCGATAATCTTCAAAGTTAAGGTTAAGCTGCTCTCAACTCTTACCACAGTCGAGATTGTTCTTCACCAAATGGTTAAAACTAATTTGGTGACAAATCTTCTTTACTCTTTAAAGGAAGAAGCTTCTCTTTAACCATAGTAGGAAAAAGTCGTTTGTTCGAAACTGTGGACATATTTTCGCCAAATAAGCCTTTACCTTCTAGCTACTGAGCTTGTTGAATTTTGTGTTTTTATTTTGGCTTTAGTCATACAATTTTAAATGAGCATATAGGTTATCTACTGTACTGTGTTTAAACCAGCCTTTGCTTTTTTAAATTTTATTTCCAACACATAGTCCAATCAATATGCAGTCTCATAACGAAGACACTGGCTGGGCCTGGGTTGTGGCATTAGGTAAGGGATCCTCATTTACCAGCTATTCATTCTTGAAAAATTGTGCTAAATATTTTTGTAAGTTTGTCATAGATCCTGTTTATAACTGTATCTAAATTATAATTGTAAGCTAAAAGTTGGCTTATTGTTGATATTCAAAACACAATAAACAGAAATTGGTAACATCTAAAATTGTTTGCTTTTTGGAGGCTTATAAGCCCACCTGTATTTATATTTTATGCGTTTGTTTCAAGTGGCTATTGTTGATATGAAAATATCACGTCATCGGTACAAGGAGTTCGCTTCTTCGACGAGGATCAAACAAAGCGAAACTTCTATCATCGCTGGAGCTCTGTCAACCTGGTATCTAGTCGTTGTTACTAAATTAATTGACTGTGTATGTATTTTGTCGAATTACATTTTGCTTTGTGTCGCTGTGAAGAATAAGCAACAAATCGAATAAGTGTAATCTAAGATGCCATCTACGTCACGTGAGAGATGTCGGCCATTCACTCGTTAAGTATGGTCAGAAGCCAATGGTGAGATGTGACACTTTGAAGTTCAACATCACGGAGAAAGTTAGCCGAAGAACTTCTAACTTATTTTTTTTATCCACCTAACGCCTTATTGATCGAGTGCACTGAAAACGACTGGAAATTCAGTTGCAAAGTACAGAGCCTATAAGAAGAGACGAAACCAAGCCGAACTTAGTATCATGCACAGTCAATTAATCAAGTATTATGCACGGGTGTAAATCGCATTGCATTGTATTGATCTTTCAGAGACTGGATTAGCATCGGGCTTTGGCCCAGAGCAAATGCAGTGCCTCTCAGATCAATTCGTAGGCAAGGCGAATAATTACCCCTTATGTAACATTTAGAAATAACTTTTATACGATGGAGGTTGTCGAGAAAGAACAACAAAGGTATACGGGTTGACCATCCTTTTACCCGACGACCTCATTCTTAGTTCTCGGACACCAGAAAGATGTTTATAACGGTCCAGGTCAAGACTTTTATCTGTAGTATAGTGTTGACAACAAAGACTCTGTAGACGGTGTACCTTACAATCAATGACCCAATGCCAGTCTTAAATAATATTGCACTTGGTGGAAATAATCAAATAAAAACAATTGGATGATTGAACCATTTAGAAAATGTTAACAAATGATGAGCGAATTTCGATTCATCATAAATTCGAATCAAATCAATTAAATGCATGCTATGGAAAGAGTCCAAACCAGAGACACATGCAATACGAATAATTGCTAAATCACTAAAGCCTACGTACTCTAAAATAACCTTGCAAGTGTGACACAATCTTGAGACTTGTATAGGCATAAAGCATGTTTGGGATATGTGACAAGGCCCTTTCTTGGATCCATGCCTATCATGATCTGGTACAAATGGACCGTGGTTTCCACACAGTTATCCTTTCTTGGATCCATGCTTATCATGATCTGGTACAAATGGACCGTGGTTTACACACAGTTACTCCTTTCTTGGATCCATGCCTATCATGATCTGGTACAAATGGACCGTGGTTTCCACACAGTTACTCCTTTCTTGGATCCATGCCAATCATGATCTGGTACAAATGGACCGTGGTTTCCACACAGTTACTCCTTTCTTAGATCCATGCCTATCATGATCTGGTACAAATGGACCGTGGTTTCCATATAATTCCTCCTTTCTTGGATCTATGCTTATCGTGATCTGATACAAATAGACCGTGGTTTCCACACAATTCCTCCTTTCTTGGATCTATGCTTATCGTGATCTGGTACAAATAGACGTAATATCCCAAACACTGCCCAATACAATTCCTCTCTTAAAGCTTTATTTATGGGATTTGTTGTTTGACGCTTTTTATTTTATTTCCCTTGTAGCTGCCATGATGACCAATTGCTTCATGATTGGTTTTTCAAAATCATTCGGGTTATTCTTTGTGGAGTTTCTTGAAACATTCAACAGTTCCTCCAGTGCTACCTCTATCATCTTTGGTAGTCAGGGTATCGCGTTCAGCCTTGGAAGTGAGTATGCCATATACTGACAGTATGTGTTTTTTGGCCCTCGAAGAAGTGACGTCAGCTGACGTTTAATTTATTTTGAATCTGTAGCCTGAGCATGATAATTATGTAATATCAGAAGTCCATTAACTAGGAGTGTGAAACGCCGTATTCAGTAGTGTAGACGGCATTGTGTTATAAGAGATATGGTGACGTAGAGGGTATGTTGTACGCAGTCGGTTGGCAGAATAGTCTGCTTAGCGTCGGTTAGATTTGAATCGGTAGCTCTCGCTAAGCATCGGTAACTATCGGTGACTAGTTTGGTCGATTCGTCACCCTAATGGCGCAATATAGAGTGGCCATGGTTATTGATATCGTCTTTGATTAAAATCTGGTTCATGTTATAAATGGTCGAACATTAAAACTGTTAAATGTGGATCGGTAGGCCTATTCACTGCTTTTATATAAATAGTCTCTACTGGATCCCTTTCGCGATGGCCATGGTAAATATAAAATACTAAAAATTAAATTTCAATTTTTAGATCCAGATTTGAATTATTTGATTTGTTGACCTATTTAAAAAGTTGAGGGCTTATGTAGGCCCTATGTCCTTTTTGGTTTGGGTTGTTTCTCTTTTTGATACTGACTGCCTAGGGTGTTACTGATTGGAATTATCTCTTATTATAAAATATGGAACTTATAAATTAATTGACAGTAGGTTAAAGCCATAGCGTAGCTGAATTAACGCTAAATGTGGCGTAAAACACCAATCAATCAATCAAAGTTAAATTCTGTTTTATCACATAAAATTCTGATAGATCAAGAATGAAAGTTTATTTGCTTGAAACGGTTTGTGTTTTATTTTTGTTCTACATCCCTGTGACGGCGACCAAGAAAATGAATTTACTACTTCATTTAGTCAAGGAGAGAATCTACTGTGCAATAATATAACTTTACTCTTACAAAAGTGTACAGAAAGCACATGCAATCTTCATCAAAGCAAATCAACTCGTTTTCACAAAGAAAAGACCCTCAGGAAAGACACTGATTAGGGTTTGTTTTACTGATGTCACACCTGTTATTTCTACAGGTGTTTTGGTGATGACAGTTCTGATAAATCGGGTTTCATGCCGTTTTCTCGTGATTGTTGGTGGATTCCTTTTTGGTCTTGCTATAATCCTTTCCTCGATAGCACAGAGCTTGGCCGAAGCGATAATTTACATGGGGATCATCTCAGGTAAGAGCCTTCAGAACATACAGGAATTATCTACATTGCACAGCTAATGATTTCAAAATGTTGGTAGCATAAGAACCCGCAAGTAAAAGGTCGTTTGCTAGCCACGAAGTTAAAATTCCAACAGAAAATGGTAAGTAGTGATTTGGTCTGTTTTGATTGTAAGGTTTAGTAAATGAAGCACCTGGCGCTATGGCCTCTACCAAGGTCGCATGTGTCGCTGTATTATCATTGACATTCCACATATATTTGTAATCAAGCCACATCATTGTATCAGTTTAAAAAAAATGGTATAGAAATCAATTTGAACATTCACGTGTATATCACTCGGCGAACCTGAATGGTGCAACTCAACTCTTCGCTTTAAACAGATAAAATAAAACATGACTCTTGATCCAATAGTAATAGTTATTATTCCGTATTAGGATGAAGTGATCAATGCTTAAATTTCGATTTCGCACTGTAAAACTTTGGTTCGATTGTAAAATGAATTGCATTTCGTGTTACCATGTTACAAAGAATTACTCTCGTGATAGGTCGCTGATATCATCCAATAAAATCAAATCTTTACAACCGGTTAACAATGAGCACTCGTTTGAGAAACTCTAACAGAATTTAAGCTTTTGAGTTTGGAAGCGAAATTTGAAAATTATCAATTACTAGTATTACATTGGAATTTGAAGAATAACAATTTCTCTTTATTGCTAAAAATATCTGGTTTCGACAAGATGAATATTGAGGGTCCATCCTTGGTGTTTATATGTGGTATACTTTGATAGTGCTGAGCCCATTTGAGCATGCGCAGGGTTCCGTAAAAAAGGACATGTCAAATGAATTTGACTTCGTCGGTTTACATGTAGATTGACAGTTAATAACAATTTAAAGTCTTAATTTTCTGTTTTATAACACAGGATTTGGTCAATCGTTCATCGTTGGACCATCTATGGTGATGCTGGGTCAATACTTTAAGAAGCGACTCGGTCTGGCGACTGGTATAGCTATCTGCGGTGGTAGCTTCGGGCAGTTTATTCTGCCTCCTCTCCTACAGTATACAATGGACCGTTACTCATTTAGGGGCGGGCTGCTTATCCTGGGCGGAATGTTCTTGAACTGCATGGTCTGTGGTGCTCTTATGAGACCTTTAAAGAGTCGACCTAACGCCCAAAAAGACCTTCGCAAGATTCCTGAAAAGGGTTGTGCTCCTGGGGACCCCGACTCTGTCCCAGTTGGGCCAAAGAGAACACTTCTGAATCAATCAATCATATGTGAAACGAAAAATGGCTCCAACGGCGACTATAACAAAGGGTCACAAAAAAGTCTATTTAAGAATTTGGATAAAAAACCAGTTCCAACAAGAGCTGATTCGAAACAGGAGTCTGATAAAGTATTTACAGAAAGAGAAACCTGTAACACGTCCTTGCACTTGGGACATGTCGGAATATCGTGTGAATTTTTGTCAAGTATGAGTCTGCCCCAAGAGCCCCAGGACGCGTGTTGCAAGTGTCGACTACTAGACTGCTCCCTTTTAAAATCGCCTCTGTTTCTGGTTACTCTTCTTTCACTAGTGTTTGGATATGTCGGAGTTACAACCCAGGTCGTATTTCTACCGCCATATGCCAAAGATGTTGGTTTGAGAAACGACCAGATTCCATTATTACTTTCCATAATGGGAGGCTGTGACTTAGTAGGACGAATTGTGCTAGGTTGTTTAGCGGATTCCAGCTTAATCCCATCACACCGAATACTGATGTTAAGTCTCTTGATTCAAGGCGTTGTGGCTTTTGTAACTTTTCAGGCCGTTACTTTTTGGGGCCTTGTTGCCGTATCATTGGTCAATGGTCTGTTTGGAGGCGTTCTGGTGTCGCTTATAACAGTTGTCTTAACGGATTTCTATGGACCCCAACGATTACCCCAGACTCTGGGTATAATATTCATGTTCCAGGGTACAGCACTCTGTCTAATTAATCCCTTGCTCGGTAAGCAGTGTATATCTTAAAATGATCTTTATCTGTAAAAACAGTCGATGTACATGGGCTTCATATATTGTTCTGTTGTATGTTAGATCTAACAAATTCCTAAACAAAGTTGGTACAAAAGTCAGGAACATTTCCACTCTTAGACTGATTAAAAGTGATTGTCTCGAATGCAATACAGAGCCAGAAAACATTCTCGGTTATGCGGGGAGGGGATGGGGGAGGTGTTAATCCGCTCTAATGTTTGGGGAGCAGCCAAAGATTGGCCATACTCCACCATGTAAGTCTCCTTCTCTTTAACATGGTACAGCTGTGAAGTAGAGTGAATTATGTGAGAAATATTGACCTCTGCACTGAATCTAATAGTTAGACTTGTTAAAATGTTACGTAGTTATGCTCCCTATTAAAAGGGGAGTTATTGACAAAGTTTATAATAGTTGCCGTTTGATAGATGGGTTTCTGATATGTAATATAATATTAACATCTAACTTTGTAAATGAAACTTTGCGTTGTATGGGTACATGGTCTGAAGTTATAATTCCACATAAAAACTAGTGATTGCCTCCAACGGGAATTATATTTGCATTTTTGTGCACATCTATATATGGTCACAGGATCTGTTTTTAAGTGTATAAGTGTGAATTTTTATTCGATTCTTTCATAAATAATTGCTTCACCAAAATATTACATAACTGTACAGGCTCCCCAATACTATAAAGGGTTAAAAGTTAGTTTTCATTGAACTTAAACTACGCCTATGTTTAATAAGTTAATAGGAATTTCAAGTCAGGTTTTAGTGAAAGTGTACAATCTAATTAAAATCAGATCTTAAAAAACGCTCCCTGTGTTTTGTTGACGTTATATTAAGATCTAACGCAATCACCCGATCCACAATGTCGATTGGTTTCTTAAATTGACCCATCACAGAACTGCTGTTCAATTTTGCTTTGTAAAAGTCGAAGATTTCCGCCGACGAACTGAAGTTTACCGACTGCGTATTTTTACCTGACCAACGGATACATGCACGCACAATCACAAAACACGATTCTAATAATAAACCTTGAGTGGAATTGTATTTTTCCCCAGTTTACATGCGACTTTAAACTTCCAACACAGAAGAAACACTTCTGCTTGTTTTGGTTTATTTTGGGGTTTACCATGGCCCCGTGTTATCTGTTTTTTATTGGACAACTGAAAGTGTGACCTTTCGCGAACTCCAGCAACCTCGACCGAATTTAACAGTATAAGTAGAGTGAATGCGTTAGATATCAATATATAGCCACAAACAAAACACGGGGAGTGTCTTTGAGATCTGATTTTAAAGTGTACATGATTTTAATGAACTTTTTTTTTAGCTGTATGATAGTTGACTGATTTATTGTGGTTTAACACCACACATCAATAGCCACTATCAAGTGCGGTACGCATTATTTCCGTGCGTACCTAGTGTCTGTCCTACTATAAAGAAAAGATTATGAATGATCACGGTCTAGATAAAACAAAAAACAATAAGCGTTTTCTAATGGCTTGCAATCCCGGTGGAGGCAAGGACAACAGTCTTTCTCTATAATTAAAAGAAACCTATATAATATTAAGTCTTAGAATTATTGGTTTTATTCGGGATTAAATCACTGCCGTGGGTTTAAGCTATTTCGTGATTCTCCTCGATTCCTGTTAAACTGAGCTTCACACCTTAAATATGTCTCACCACTTTGTTATTCCAGGCTGGCTTCGTGATTTCACCGGAAGTTATCTGTCCACCTTCTGTCTGATTGGGGGTTTACTGGTAGTTTCCGGTATGAGTTTGTCTTTGGTGCCATGTTGTCAGAAGAGAAGTAGGAAAGTTGAAGTGTCAATAGACGTACAACCAGTAGGAGCCCTAGAGGATGCGCCTTGATCAACATCTCTTCAAGTTTACATTCCGACAATCACGTACACTGGCTAAGTGACTATCGTATGTCGCGTTTGTTTGGAGTTTTAGACCGTAATTTAGGTTCTATCCCCCATTTGGTGCCGTGTCGGCCCAATGGGTAAAGGAAGTCACAAGACCACACAATCACAAAACAAAGTGCAGTACTATCTCGTAGAGAATGCTTTGATAGTAGACTATCATAACGTACAATAGGCCTTCATCGATTTTGTAACTTGCTTGTTCGGCGTTAAATCGCATCAGCTCACATGCGCTGTCAAAAGTATGTTATCGTTTCATGGAATTTGTTCAAAGAACAGAGCATAACTTGTTTAGTTTTGCGATGCAGCAGTTTAAGAGCTGAACACCTAGAACTGTTCTGCATTATTTTTGGTCGATTTTTTTAACGTCATACAGCCTTGCCACTGACACCCATTGTCTCTGAATGAACGAGTAATCGATTGCTTGCGTCTTTCAAATGTATCGGTAACTTGATTTTGTAGCCATTTTGGATTTCGAGGTTTTTCCTCCATGTTTTAAACATATTCTAAAGAATTGTTTAAAGTTTATATTTTTGATTACCGGTGTAGAAAGTTTGGTGCCAAGTTTGAGGCTGCTGTATAGTTAACATTGCCCACGTTAAAATTCTTGTTGTCAGTATATGGACGATTTTTTTCGTTAACCTATACAGTTTTTACACTCCGGTGCGAAACGGCATGTTTCACAGATTGTATTTTTTGTGGCGGTAGTGGTAAACCCCTGGTATAGATCTATTGTTCCCTAAACATTGTTACAGGTTTATGAAACGGAATTCGGGTTTTTAGTTTATTAAGTGTTCTTCTGTGACGCCAGTTTACACCACAGCCGACATAATATTGAACACCTCAAATCACCGTATCTTTGTTTTTTTATATATATAATTTGTAAAAGTATGAAAATATCTAAGTACCGTCTCGCCTTCACCATATTCCTGTTGTCATTTAGATGTCGGGCATACGATACCGGAGATGTGAAGGACGAGATGATCAGGAAGGCGAGACCTTATTTTAGAGCTAATGTATGACGAGTATTGAGCTATTCATGACTTGCCAGATCGCCCGCATTTAGAGTTAAAATAATCACGGCCTCTAGCATAATATTTGAATCATTGAGCGGTACTATTGTTGATTAAATATGAGTTATCTCCCTTTATATTTAGTTGAATAGACTATATTATATAGATTCACGACAAACAGAATCGCAACTGTGCCTTGTACAACATAGTATTAGCCAGAAATCAAGATGAGAGTGTCTCAAATCATCATTTTAACAGAAACCGAGTGTCTCATTTTACTGTTCCCCTATCTTTCCCATGTTAAATTTGACTGAAACAAGTTGTGTCAAATGGCTTCTAGGGTCTCAAAGACACTGAGACACCCCTCTGGCTAACACTACTGTGTACAAGCCTAGATGTAGTAGTTTTTGTGTTTTTTAAGTTAGTGTTCCTGTTTAAAGTTTTCTCTCCCTAGCAGCTTGCATAACTATGTAAGCCACACATGGCGAGAAGTCTTACACTCACGTTTATATATTGTTTTTGATAATCTTACATTTTGTATAGACTTCGCTCAGATGAACTTAAATAATGAAATTGTTCTTTTGCCTTTATTTTATTGATACAAGCTTATACATGTACATTTATCAATAAAACAACAACGTACTATTGATTGTGACTGTGGGTTTCTATATAGGCTTTAGTTTGCATTGACATTTTCTGGAGTAAATTAGGTGCTTAGAGAATAGATTTGTTTGTTTGTTTGATTGGGGTATAACGTCGTACTCAAGGGTACCGTATTTCACTTATATGACGAGGGATTGCCCACTTCACACTGTACCTTGCATTATTATCGTGGAAAATCTTGTGACTCGCTCATATACCTGAGGGTCGACAGACGGACTCGAACCCGTGAAGGGTACATCGAAGAAGGCTTTAGAAAGCACACTCGCTAACCACTCAGCCATGGCCCTGCTTAGAGAATTGAGAGTTGGTGTAAAGTTCTGCCTGAAAATTTAAATATCCCAAAACTTCTAGCAGTTGGGACAAAGAAATAGACTTTACCACAGGGGGTCTTACAGGTTATTTCTATGAGACTGTCCCAAAATTAGAGTGTCCCAACTGCTAGAAGTTGTAAGCTATGTTTTTTTCTGTATTGAATGGAATGGGTTTTTTTTTTCAAGCTCATAAGAGCTTAATCACTTTGGAGCATTTTTATATTTAAACTTTTAGGTGATTTGATTCAAAAGTGAAACTTGAGCACTTTGTTAAATCATTTCAAGCAGAATTTGCTAATAGATAGAGCATCATTTTCTTAAATTGTATCCTTTTATTAAGACTTAGTCTGAGTCTAACAATATGACTGGAATAAAAATAATATACAAAATACAACTACTTTCAAAGTATATGATTTCAGGAATAGTCTGATGCTTGGTTGACCGAGTCTGTGGGTGGAACAGTAACAAACGCTTAAAAATAGCTGGTAGATTTTAAGACTGAATTTCTCCTCTTTTCCTTATTTCATACATCAGCCTTGGTTGGCCTAACGAGAAAGGGTGGCTACCAGCTATGTGATGTAACAACACAGTATACACAAATAACATCGAGCCCATTAATGTAGACTTTATATATAATATTTATTTACAGTTAATTTACAACCTCTGAAAGATATGCAATGACAGACTATTTTATGTTGCGCACTATTCGCCTACAATGAGCCGATTTCATTTCACTCAAAGCATTATCTAAGACATTTGTTAAGTGAGCGAGGTTAGTGGGTAAAACTTGGAAAGAAGCCGTTTCCTCTTTGCCGCTATCCATAAGATGAAGCTTTAGCACCATGGAAGGGGTGACTTGATGGCGAAGACTTCTACTGGCCAGCTGTTAACAGATGCAAAATAATGGTCTTACTACATGAAGAATAATTGTGGCTTTTTTCTATCATCAAAAATACATTGGTAATTACACTGGTGTCAATCGTCCAAAGCAAGGCTTTTATTTTTCTGTAGTGACTAGTTACTGTACTAAAGGTTCCTGCAGATCAGGGTGAGCCAACACAATGGTAGGTGTTAGCTGTTTGACTGGGGTTAACGCTGTACTAAAGATTCCTACAGATCAGGGTGAGCCAGCACAATGGTAAATGTTAGCTGTTTGACTGGGGTTAACACTGTACTAAAGGTTCCTACAGATCAGGGTGAGCCAGCACAATGGTAAATGTTAGCTGTTTGACTGGGGTTAACACTTGAAGTTGTTTCAGTCATGTGAAAGTAGTCATGCAAAATGGCAAATGTCATTTGTAACAAGAAAAAGGGTCATAAAAGATAGCTTACCCTGACGTCTAGTCTCCACTCTAAGTTATGGTAATGTTGTATGTCCATGGACATTTCTGATAAGATTTCTCGGATTTCTTGACGATTTTCTAAATACATGGCTAATAGCTCAGCCTGTAATTCTTCTGAAAAACCTAGGATTAAAATTGAAGCTTTGAAATCGAACTCACTCAGCTGTAAATAGAAACAAAACATTTTTAAAAAAACTTGTGTGTAGAAATTCGACTGATCAACAATGAAAGATAACGTTAAGATATATTGTATATTAAATACAAATTTGTTAATTAGGTTTATATCAAAACAACCCTCTGTTGTACCATGAACAGCAAACATTTAGCAAAGTTACCAATCTTTGGTCATTCCATTTCTGAATGAATAAACTGGGCTGGTTACCAGCTTAATCTTTGGCATAAGTCGATAATCTTAATATGTTAATATGTTTAAGTTATACAAAGTACTTCCAAATTTCTAGTAGAAATATTTGTTTGTTCAGTTGGTACAATGATGTTATTTCTCTCTAATGACTTGAATATTTATATTTAATTAAATCATCAACAGTATGTTAATGAGAGCCATTTTACAAATGTGGATGATATCACTTGAAAATTACTGCCTTATACATGTAGTAGAGATAACATTGTTGTACCCTGTCAATGAGGATTAGGGCTGCAGATTTCGGCAACCGGTGTCACTCAATGCAATGCAGTCCCGGGAGTTGTCTCCTTTGTCTCCCAGGAGTTGTCTCCTTTGTTTAATAGTCTATCAGTCATAATAACAAAAATTTATTTAGAGCTCTGTGTAAACTTCCGGCCTATCCGTCATGTCTTTTTAGTTCCGAGTTAGGGTTTATACATAACATAATCCTAAAATTAACCTTTATGCTAACTCTAAAGCCCAACACAAACCTAACCCTAAACTAAATCGAACACTAAAACTACCCCTAAACCTGACATTGAAATTCACGTCATATCTTGCATGATGGACTGACTAAACTTCCCACATGCAAGCCTTTGAATGAAAGCTTGCTTACAAGGGGGCAAAAGAACAGCAAAAATCCAGTTGATTTTGAAAGCAACAGCATGGCTCTTTAACAGAATATAATGGGTTTGTTTTTTACAGGTCTTTTGCTTAAACAAAGGCCTGTTATGTAGCTTTTAAAAGTCAAGACTATTTACTCTTTTTTAGCAAAATGCGCAGAACTACATCAAAACAAAATCTTTCTGAAAGCCTATTGATTGTTGGGTTTTTATAGCTATATTGTATACCTATAAGGCTGAACCAGAGTATCGTATCTAAATGACTAAATGTCTAAATTGAGGCTGATTTAGCATTTGAGATGGAAAAAATTATTACGCTTAGTGAGTCGTGACAGGGTTATTATCGCTTGTCGAGTTTTTTTGTCCAGTGTCTTTGTTAAAGCCTCCCGGAAATTGTGTTAGAGACACCCTCTTTGAGAGCCTCAGCTCAACCTATACCTATATATAGGTCATTGGCTGACCTCTGTGGCTTGGCTGCCAGTACTTTTCCACTGAAAGCTAAGTATTACGTAGAGAGGCTGTGTATTACCCATAGGTAACGTTTATCTGGAAATCCCCTAATTTATTTGAGGATACCAGAGCTCATACAGGGTGTTTTTACATTTTGTTGTTTTACTTCTAAACTACTGTAAATTTTGCAACACATGTACATATATTCTGAATTGTCTTTTTCTGCAGAACAATAATAAATTAATTATTTTTTTGTTAAACTTACAGAAATAAATATATTGCATAAAAAGTACATTTTGCTACCTCTTTTTTTAAATTGCTACATATAATACATTATTAGAACCAAAAAACGGTCACTCAGCTTTTTCCTGTTTGTCTTAATTATCTTGCAATTTTGGGGTAAAGGTCAAAACAAAAATGAAAAAGATATTAAAAATCTGAATGACTGTTGTTTAGTTTTATATGTTGAGATGAAATGTGCAAAAAATCAGTTCTGTA
This sequence comes from Mopalia kennerleyi, assembly GCA_034783855.1. Classification (NCBI taxonomy): domain Eukaryota; kingdom Metazoa; phylum Mollusca; class Polyplacophora; order Chitonida; family Mopaliidae; genus Mopalia; species Mopalia kennerleyi. Next base: position 1,812 of record JAVFBX010218179.1, on the reverse strand, counting down.
GGTATAATAACATCGGAGGAGTCGGAATTTCCCCAAGTACAGTACACTGAAAAATGAAATCAGAGAAAATCGGTAAAATGTATTTCTGATCTATAGTTTACCACAGTTTTATCTCTTCCATGCTCATTTCTTTGAATTTTGAGCTGAGGGGGTGTTAGAGTATCACACACATTTCACACATGTTAGTGTAGGAGCCCCATGAAGAGAGAATTTAGCACAAAGAAATTCAACTGTTAATGGAAACAATCAGTGTATTTAACCAAAGGGCCTCACTCAGCATACATTATTTGTGCACCTAGTCAGTTATAATCGGTTGATTTTAAAGAAACCTATGATTATTCTTATCAAATAGAAATGTTATATAATCAGTTAACTAAACAAACTCCCAATCGTACATCTGCCTGTGGTTTGACACATAGACAAAAGTCCCATTTCAAAGCCTTCAGGCTCTAGTTATAAATTATAAATAACATTAGCTTCTTTCTAAAATTGTTTTTTGCTTTCCTTATGGTGCTGAGTCCATTGACCTTAATCGACGTTCAGACAATTTAACAATATATAGGCTAGCCTATGTCACTTGTGTTTCTCAATTTATTTTGGGTTCAAATTTGACCCCCCCCCCCCCCAAAAAAAAAATGCCAAATGAAGTTTATTGACTATACATATTATATTTTACTGCACAGAAAGTAGATGCTGCTTGCTAGTTACAAAAAGATAAATATACAAGTAACAAATTAGCAAAAAACGGGACACATGAAACAAAGTTATTTAAGGGAAGTTTTGTTTCGATCATGCATGCTTCAGATACTTTTATTTTGGACTCCTCAATGTGGTTTATTTTTAATCTGTAAAATGGATCTTGGGCCTACTCTGTTTTATCGTTTGATAGTTTTTATTTTTTGGTAATTAACGACATTAATTAATTGATTTTATTCTGATTTCAGTCCTATATTTTTTAATTATTTTGTAGATTAATTGATCATGATATATATAAACCTACTGAACCATCCAATTGGAATTTTCTGGGAATATATTTAACCAAAAAACGATCAGTCATCATGTTTTAATTATTAATTTGCAATATTGTGTTAAACGTAAATAATTTAAAAGAGAGATAAAATAGTGAAAATTTGACTTGTTAATATATTTAAAAAACAAAATCAATATTTACAATCCTGTATTTGATAACATTTTGCAGAGTTTTCTCCATTCTGTGGGTTTTGTTAAACTATAATATTGTGAAATAAACCAGTTTTTTTTATGAAATTGAGTAAAGCTGTTCATGTAATGGGAATTAAACACAATGTAGGCTATGAATACTTGTAGTTTATCAATAAGATGTAGTAAAATTTTATAATTACGGTAAGCGTTCAATTCAAATAAGTAAAAAAATATATATATATATCAGGTCTTTTGTGATATAAAAATGCATGACGTCAATCACGTCTGGCGAATTCACAAATGAATACAAAATGTGCATGATTAACTATCTAAACCTGGCCACCTGTTGCTGAATCAAGGAGGTTTTTGCTTACATTAATTATATATACCAACAAAAATCAATAAGTCAACGCAACAAATGTGAAATATAAAAGTTTTTAGTGTTAGACGGTTAAAGTGTTCTTATAACACATACATCATGTATTTAGTATATTACAGTAGCAGATATTTACAGTAGGCCTACCGGTAAATATTGTACAACTAGGTTTGTTTGTTTGTTTGTTTGATTGGTGTGTAACGTCATACTCAAGGGTATTTCACTTATATGACGACGGAGACAAAAATAAAACGTACAAACAGATCAGCTTCCTG
>JAVFBX010218168.1:0-11529 GCA_034783855.1 Mopalia kennerleyi | reverse complement strand
AGTCATGGTAAGATATAATATTGGTAGTATAATATAGGATTGCAATATATGGTATATTGTAATCCCAGGTATAATCATTAAGCTTCTTAATATTCTGACTACATTAGGGGTCTGACGATCGGCCCGGTAACCTTTACTGTTAAAGCGTCCTTCTTTATCGTCTTGTGATTGCAACATTTAATTCAAAATATCGTCTAGTGGGTTTCCTTTACCCGCTTGGCTAACACACGGTCATGGGAGTGAAGTAACTTTAAGTATAGCGCAAACTTTTATTTCAACAATTAAACCATACATACATGTACAATCATTAAGTCCAGAAATTAAATTGTAGCCGAGTTCATGTTACTAAGTTTTGTACCATTACCGTTCTGACGCAACGTTTTAAATGTAAAATAAAAAGTAAAAACAAAATTAGATTTTAGAAAGAAAAAGGAAAGCTGCATTGCGTTAAATTAAATTTTTTTACTAAAGCCTATATTAACAAATTTTGTGAAGTTAATCTCTTACACGTTCAGCTGACAATTAGCAGTCATACAAGCATGGATTCACAAAAACAAATACCCGGGAACTATTTCGGTGTATCTAATTATAAGTTATGTTAGCTTCTCGTATTTTTGGTTTTTATAAATTTGTTTATTTCAGTGCTTCGTTTTACTACCCACTAGAATGCAATGCAGTTATTTCACATGCATTTCCAACCCAAAACCCCTCGCTGGATGGGACACCATGTAGAAAGCAAACGCCCTTATGAATAGTATTTCCATTTCCGAAAGAGAAAGGCGAGATATGAAACTTATCTGGAGGTACTTTCCTCATCAAACAGACAGCATCCCACCTTCATATAAATGAATAGCATTAATCATACGACACAACACAAATAATAAAAAACATATATACTTTTTATGAGTTTATATATTAATATAAGTAGCACATCAGCGGGAAAACACGTAGCAAAATAAAACACAAAACGGGGTTAATTTATATGCTTGACAGAACACATTCATCGCGGGAACTCCCCTCCTCAGTCTTCACAAGCGCCATTGCTCTTGCAGCTTTTTTTGGGTAGCTTTGAGTCAAACAATAAACATTTTTATTAAAACTGAGCACCCCCCCCCCCCCCCGCAGAACCCCCCACTCACCCACACACACAAAATACAAAAGAGATTACTCACATATACATTATACATGATGAGTATATGGGGGCCGATTTCTATTCATACTCATTGTTTTTATACAAAATCGCTCTAAGATAGGTAAAGATTCAACTGGCACATAGTAAATTTCGCTTGCAGAAATCGGCCAAAGGTCCCGACTTCGATCCCCGTTGCATGAAGCATGCAGATATTTTGCTATCTATATTTATTAAAAAATATAGAAAAAAAATACCCCAAATATATGTTATTTTATTATATAAAAGTACAGACTACCTAATAAAAAGTACTTGGGTTATCTTATTATCTGAAAATAAATTGTACATAATGTATTGAACATTTCTTCGGTTCAGCTGAAATCAATCTTAGGTTGGCAAAACATCTTTTCAAAATGTTTTTGGCATATTTCAATGACCTGTGTTGTTTTACAGAAGTGTCCGATAAATTCGTCATATTATGTTATCTAACCGGAATTGTATTTCAACAATGTCGCACCCGTACGGTTCAAGATGTTTTGTAGAAGTTGAACCTTTTCGACTGTTTTCCCATACCCTCCCTTATTTCGTAGGTCAAAATTGGTATTAATTATGTAATCGTCGCCCAATCATTTTCTTCCCACGTCTTCCGACCTCAGCAAAGTCAATAGACTGCAGCAAAGTAAGGAAATTATACCATGAGCAAAACAACATGACCAAAACCAAAAACTATATGCTTGTAAACGCTGTAAATTAATTTATCAATCGAACGTAATGCTTTATAGATCCGTGCAAGCGGAACATACGATCTGCAATTTAGGAAGTAATAACTTTTTATCTTCAGTTAATGATCGAATTCCGAAGTGTACCAGATCATAGATAACACCAGCCAGCAATCTGAAAACGTGGGTTAAAATGCGAGGGAAACCCTCAGTGCTTAGGTGATGATATAGGAAGATAACCGGCTATTCTGACACATACGAAACGATGACTTATTAATTAATACTCTGTCACGCTTCAGTTCACGCGTATCCAGTGATGGGTGAATCAATGTATCTCCAGTCATGTAAACGAAACTTGCGAAGAGCCTATAGATATTTGACGTCATTATTTAAATAGGGATTTACTGTCCATTGAATTGTTTAAAACAACTGCATTATTTTCGCTCTGTAAAATTTGGAATCACTTGGTTTAAATTGTGTAACGATTGTCGTCAGAGCCCACTTTATCGGGGGAAAAAGTGCTTCAACAAACAGAAACGAGGACAAACTCTGAGCAGTGATCGACTAGGATCAGATCTAAATATTGACCAACGACATTGTGCTTTTACTGACGTGTGTCTTAATGACGGCTACGCTGACTGTTAAGCGGCTATATATATACGTATCATTTACTGACGTGTGTTTTAATGACGGTTACGCTAACTGTTAAGCGGCTATTTATGTATACGTATCATTTACTGACGTGTGTCTTAGTGACAGCTACGCTAACTGTTGAGCGGCTATTTATATATACGTATCATTTACTGACGTGTGTCCTAACGACAGCTACGCTAATTTTAAAGCGGCTATTTATATATACGTATCATTTACTGATGTGTTTCCTAATGACAGCTACGCTAATTTTAAAGCGGCTATTTATATATACGTATCATTTACTGACGTGTGTCTTAGTGACAGCTACGCTAACTGTTAAGCGGCTATTTATATATACGTATCATTTACTGACGTGTGTCCTAATGACAGCTACGCTAATTTTAAAGCGGCTATTTATATATACGTATCATTTACTGACGTGTGTCCTAATGACAGCTACGCTAACTGTAAAGCGGCTATTTATATATACGTATCATTTTGTTTTTATCCGCTGACAAAATGAGATAGTTTTTTCCGACGAGGTCAAGAACAGAGTCACTGCGATTGAAATCAATTAGGTCATTTCATTGGAGTTTTTCAGACAGCAGGCGTTGTGTCGTACCTGAGGCCAATGGCTGTCTCAATCTATTAGTCTCTGTGAAGATTTAGAATAGAAACGGTTAATATTTTTTTTTAATTGGATGTTTTAAAATAAGCCCTGTTCTGGCAGTCCTCGACAAACGGGTATTCTTCTATCAGAGAATGATTAGTGACAAAACAGTAAGGCAACTGATCACCCATCTTACCGAGGCAAGGCGGAAAAGAAAATAGTCGCATTAAGCCTCTATTCCTTTCTAACCATAGACGGTAAAACCTGAGTCTACAACAGCTAATTTCGGATGACCTCTCTTTACCGCACCCAATCAGATTGGGGCTTTCTTAGAATAAGAAAGAGTCGGTCTCAAGACAGGATGACAAGTAGGCCATACATGTAACATACATGCACGATCTTAGTCCCATTATTTACGAGTCCTGACATCATCACAGACATGTTAATTGACAGTGGCGCTACGGTTGTTGAAGAATTTGATGTGTAAACGACTTTCTGATTGGCTGCTTGTTACTACAATAGTCCAATTAAATTTTTGCCACGTTTTTGCCTCGAATTGGGTAGTAAGGGTAGTAATGTGTAGTAATGTGGAAGTCTCGTCTTCCACATTTGACCATTGCAAAAGGAAAATTCTGACCACCATGCAGCAAACGAGGTTAAAACTCGGAAGCAATCTGCTATGTGCTATGTTTCAGTCAATCTATAAGTATTAGTAAAAAGCGTCTTTGTAACAATTAATGCATATATGCAGATATGACAGACGCGGCAAGATTCAAATAAGCTCTGCCGACAATTAGATACTTATCCCTCTTAATTACAAAGGTAAGCTCTAGAAAAAAAATCAAATTTGTCATAATTCCCTAGTTATCGTACATAACGAGTAGATCTACACTCTGATCAAGATTGGCGTATGAAGGACCACAGAGCAAATATATTCCAGGATAAAACACGTATACTGATGACGGTGTTAAAAAATAAAAAGACAACAGATTGCCTGGTTATATCGTCATTCGCAATGCAATTCGACATTAACCTATGCATACAGGTTAATATAAACGTTATTTAAGTACCCCGAACTATTGTTAGGTATTCATAGCGTACACAATGAGAAATAGAACGTATTTTCCCACAGTATGTCCTACCATTGGCATTCTCGAAATACTAATGCTAGTTCAATGATCTTGTGTCCTAAATATGACACATCAACATACATGTGGGAAACATGCACGACCGAGACTTAGAGCAAACGATTGGTTGATGTCTGTCTGAGGTGACTTAAGTATTTGTGTGTTTTGTAAATTAATTGATATCAAAGATAATGATAAAAATTATGTAATATACGAGAACAAGATTGATTGATTGGCCTTTACGGTCTTGGTGGACACTTGGGATGATTTTGATAGGAACAATTTGTCTAAGCCTATGATGACGCAGACAATAGGTCGAAATATTAAGCATATAAATATGTGCCTTGAAACATACTGCATTTAGTCAGAGGGCTACCAAAATCAGAATGATGTAGTTGCATTTAGCCAGAGGGCTACCAAAATCAGGATGATGTAGTTGCATTTAGTCAGAGGGCTACCAAACTCAGGAAGATGTAGTTGAATTTAGTCAGAGGGCTACCAAAATCAGGATGATGTAGTTGCATTTAGTCAGAGGGCTACCAAAATCAGGAAGATGTAGTTGCATTCAGTCAGAGGGCTACCAAAATCAGGATGATGTAAGTGCATTTAGCCAGAGGGCTACCAAAATCAGGATACTGTAGCTGCATTTAGCCAGAGGGGTACCAAAATCAGGAAGATGTAGTTGCATTTAGCAAGAGGGCTACCAAAATCAGGATGCTGTAGTTGCATTTAGTCAGAGGGCTACCAAAATCAGGATGCTGTAGTTGCATTTAGCCAGAGGGCTACTTAAATCAGGATGATGTAAATGCATTTAGCCAGAGGGCTACCAAAATCAGGATGCTGTAGTACATTTAGTCAGAGGGCTACCAAAATCAGGAAGATGTAGTTGCATTTAGCCAGAGGGGTACCAAAATCAGGATGCTGTAGATGCATTTAGCCAGAGGGCTACCAAAATCAGGATGTTGTAGATGCATTTAGCCAGAGGGCTACCGATATCAAGTAGATGTAGTTAAGTCCACACATGTTAAACAAGGGCACTTTTTACACATAGAAGAGCAATTAAGACATAATGGGAGAATACTAATAAAGCATTTATGCATGCATATCAAGAAAAGCTATATTGCATGTCAAATTCTTTGTTTTGATTGGTCACGTGGTATAGAAATTTTTTTTTTGTTTGATTGGGGATTTAGGTCGTTCTCTATAGTATTTCACTTATATGACAAGAGTTACTCCTCTTCTAACTGTACCTTACTGGGAAACCGTGAGGAAACCTCGTATAAACACCCCAGGGAATGCTGCAGCCGCACTGTGAGACTAGCTCATATACCTGAAGTCGACAAACTGAAACGAAACACAAAGTTCCACGTTTCCTGTCAGGCTGACAACTCGTGATTCAACATGCAATATTTGTATAACATCTAAACGATAATACAAACGGCTGAAAACTGCAGACAAGGGATAAGTTTCTTTAAAAAAGTAAACAGCTATGGTGAAAATGCGAGAAAAAAAAAATCATCTTAGATTGCGTCTAGGCGTAAAAGCATTGGAGATTCAAGGACGTCTTATATAATTAAGTTTCCTGCACATGTCGAAACATCCGACCTATGGTACCGTCCGTGTCTGTCACGATGTCACCGATACATCGGAAGTGAATGGAAGCAATAATATAACGCGAAAACGTGTAATGTTAACCTCACCCACGCATTGTGCGGATTCAAATAAAAAGGCATTACAAGCAAACGTGTTTCGCTGCTTAAATCTCAATTTATTATTCTTTCTTCTTTTTTCTTTCATTTTCATGTTGTTGTAAACAGAAAGAATTAGCCTGTGGGTGTAATGTAATGAAAATGTAGACTAGATGACATCATCGACATTTGAAGCACAGAGATATGACAGAGCACATGTAACCATCAAGTATCACCAACTCAGACTGCAACTTTAGTATTAACCCGCGCCATTAGTATCTTACCAGGAAGTCACGAAGCGGATTTCTGCTTTTAGGCGCAGCAACGAAAAAACACCCCAAACTTTTTAAAAACCTGAGAATATCTAATAGTGGCAAACATAAAATGGAACAATTCTTGATTTAAGAATAAAAAAAATTGTTAGCATGGAATTTCGATTTGTATACAGCTGAATGACATCCTAGCATAGTCCCGGTGTCTTTATGCAGCTGTAATTTGCCTGGTGACGACAGCACAGTTTTCGGTAATTGACCGAAAATCACTATACATTCCAAATAGGTCTATATACGCAGATCATGGAGGTAAGACGATGACGTTTTTAAATCAAATGTAGTTTACCGTGTGAATGACAGAGGATAGTCCGACATGTCTCCTGCATGCATACATATATCTCAATATACACATGATGTATATTTGTTAAGTTCTTCAGCCGTGTATTCTAGGGCATATATCAAAATAACTGAAACGCAAATTCAAGAGAAGAGATATAGTGTCACAGTGACACACTAACCTTTTACATTATCGAATGTCCAGATATCATAAATGGGTCTCTTTTTTTAATATTGTAGTCTATATTTAAACCATATGAACGTCTAAATCATCAATGTACAATAAAGTTTTTGATAGTTAATTCAGTATAGAGCAGGTTTGTGCTTTGAGAAAAGTTGGTTATTAGTATATATTAGTAAACTGTCAAAACGTTCTATTTTGAACATTAGCTTCTTTCGACAAGTATAATTTGCATAAATGTTGACTTTGATGAACCATAGCGAACAACATTGCAAAGTCTGTATGAACCTTGTTTACACTCGTTATTATGAACCAAGGACTCCATAACTACTCGTAAAATAAATCTTGAATCGCATAGTTTAGAATGATTCATCAAGTTCATCGATTGCCGTACAGCAAAATTAAATCCGGTTTCCAAAATCTAGAATGTTTAATGTTTGTAGAAAACTTAGTAACTTAGGGTTACGAACTGAATACAATAGTTAAAATGACGTGTACTTTTGAAGTGATCGCACATTGGTATCATAGCTCGAAGACAATAACAAATGTTTTCCACAAAAAACACAGACGAAATATTGAGTTCATAGAGAAGTCACTATATATTTGTAATATACACTGATTAGCTAGACATGCATGCCATTATCAGTCCAGTGAGTGAATACAGTTATTTTTGCGGCTTCATTGGATTGAATGACGTGTGCCTTTAAAGATAAGAACAGATATCTCGGAAACATGCAACGAAGACAAAAATGTATTGATTTTCGGCTCCATTAGATTGAATGATATGTGGGTTTACTCGTCAACATATAAACAAATACAAAGTATGAAGACAAGAACAGGTACTTCATAAACATCAGAAACTATGCAAATATGTCATTATCAATTAATGTTTGCAACGAAGACACGAAGCATTGAGTGAAATAAATCCTGATATGTAAAACACGACAGCTACATATCAAAACAAGAATGAAGAGATGGAGTTTGACGCACTGTATATGATGATATGAATTTATCATAGACACTTCATTATCATGTGTTTTCCACAAATGAGGCGAAATGATGAGTTAAAAAAACTTGACGTTTTACGTTACTGTATATTTGTTTTATACCTATACTGGGTGTCATTTCGATATCAAGGACGATTTATTAAAGATCAAAATAAAGTATTCGCCGAGATCAAATGTATGGCTGTATAGCTACAGTATCCAGTGTTATATAAAAAATAAACAAGGACAAAGTCTGTACCAAATGACTGGTTGTCTTTTCTTGATTAATTACGCATATACTTACGGGCATTTTTTTGTATGTAAACAGATTAAGAAACAATGTTTTCTTTTAACTTGAACGTGTTACCTTTCTAGTAGGAAAAGACGCCAAACAAGTCCCTGATACAAAGGCTACGTTTAAAAAAGTAATATATGAAATATGAAAGCCTTGGTGAAAGAATGTGCAATATTGCTTGCCACAGGACCCTGCTACGGCACATACCTGTAACAGTCAAAGGCTAACATGCTTATATCCGAACTCTTTATACTACAACATCCTTAACTTTAATACAATTTAAAATGTTACGTGTTGACTCATTCAACAAATATGTCAGCGTAAATATCTTCTCTCTTTCAGTGAAAACATTACGTCCAAAATTCTCAAATATATTTACAATGAATAAAATCAAGGTGTCTGAGTCAAAATTAATGAGTATATTCATGATACACTGAAGTACGAGATATAGTAAAGGACCCGCTGACTCACCTGCTTACAAAATCTCCAAAGGCGCTTCAGGTTGATTTTATCTTAAGTAAATGAACCCTCCCTGGATTTTTTGTGCAATAAAGTTTTTTTAGTACGGGTATACTTAATGGGTGCGTTATTTAGTATTGTTTGTTTTTGTTTTTCTATAACTGTCGATTTCAGTAGAAACAACTTTGTGTATTATTAAGTACTATGTGGACCGGTTTTTGTAAGAGCCAAAAAAACAATATACCTCCTTGATGACAAGCAGCTGTAGTATAAAGTAAATGACGTGATATAGGTACTAGTATAGGTAAAGTAAAGGTACATATATAACGGTTGAAATTCAGTCACTTTATATACATATTTATATCAGAAATAAGTTTACAGCCTTGACGCATATATGGACATATATATCTAAGATGCACTCCCATACAAAGTTATATAACTTTATAGACATATCTATACCAGAAATAAATTTACAGCCTTGGCCTATGGACATATATCTAAGATGCATTCAGGCTTCCCTACAAACTTGAACCAATTTTTTTTTGTCATTACTAAATTTGGGCTTCTCTTTGTCAGATGTAGCCGTCATTAGTAATGAATACATACATATTCTTGATGATGACTTAACAATGAGCTCGAACTGTGGAATACAAAACGACTCCATCATTCCGAAATATGATTATTATATTTTATTCTCAGTTTATCTTTTGTGGTACCGGTACTGCATTCTTTATTTAACCAGAAACATACACGTGAGCTATATGTTTCAGCTATATTTGTAATGAAAGAAGTTGAGTTATATAGTTACCGCCTTGCTGGACCCCTGTCTTGATTTTAAGGAAAATAGCTTTGCTAAGCCTATTATTAGGAACAATCTAGATCTGAAATTATGTATGCATATATTGTTGGAAAGCTAAGATACGGTACTGATGACAAGAAATAAGTAAATATGGCGAACATCCGATAACTCCCTATCAGATTATGCTTGATTAGAAAAAAAAGCTTCATTTGATCTCACAGCTGGCGGGTGAGCCAATGTCAATAAATCATGGGCGGGTTCTTATTTATTTTTTACCAAAGAAAACTATCTTCCAAAAAACACGAATTATGTTAAACGTTCTCTTTTCTATCTACTATATATACTTCCAATTGTTTGTGTTTTCTAATTTGATAATTAAGTGTTAATATTCACAAATGAATGGAGGGGTTTGGGAGATTGTCCCAAGAGCATAAGCTGTATGTGTAGGCGAAAGGCGAAACAGTGGTACAGGCTGGAGTTTAACACTTGAATAATACATACAGTTTAAATCAGATAAAAATGATAAACAAGCATAACACTAATAGAGAGGAAATAAAGGAAGAGACGAGATAATAAATCAACAGGAAATCTCGCTTTAGTCACTGGTTACGCTAAAACTGACTGTATGACTTTGCCAGCGAGTTGTCTGTGATAATCAAGGTTTACTATGGTTGCTTCGTTAACGGGGTGGCTTGGTGCATGGAGATATTCATTTTTTTGTCAACAAGAAAAGGCGTGGCAACTTATTGTAAGCATGGGAAAGCTTTAAGTCATTTAATTTTATTCATGACCATGAACAGTCGCTTGAGTATGAGCATCAGCTTACAAGGTGGTCTTTGCGAGACTTCTATGATGTCTCTCCGGCCAAACCGGGGTTTCAATAGGGGTTTCAACAGCATTACAAAAGGCATAGTAGGAAGTGGACACTTCGTCATCATATAAGTTGAATACCATCCACTACGACGTTAAACACTGGAAAACAATAAATAGATAGCTGAACCAAAACAGAAACTTGCTTATTCTCTGAAAGAGGTTAAGGATCCACATCAGAAGCCGATGATGATGTTGACAACATAAAAACAAGTCACAATTGGTATGCGAATATACTGTGTAGTCCAAAGTAATCACAATTATTTGATAGTGGATAGGACAAGCGACACAGTGGATACATTAAGGCTTATGTAAAATTAATGGTGGTACGTGGCCTAGTCAGGTATAACAAATAAGCACAGATATTTGTCAATGAGTCTACAGTTTTTGAGTTGGACTTCCAATGCTGTACAATTTAAAGCCCTTAGGCGCTTCGTTTAGAACGTTTAGACTGGCTTTTGGTGACTTTAGGCAGTAAAGAGATAGCTAACTCGTAATTAAAAGAATGTCAATCTGTATAGCGTGTTAAGTAAGTGGTAATGACGAGACAGCTAACTGGTAATTACGCGATAGGTTGAAGACAAACTAGATTTCGACATGGCATTAACTGGCTACCCTAGGCAGCCATGCAGTTAATGGATGATGCACAATCAACTGTACAGAGTGGCTTCCGTAGGCCTTGACGAAGAATGGAAGATGCACATTCAACTGTACAGAGTGGCTTCCATTGGCCTTGACGAAGAATGGAAGATGCACATTCAACTGCACAAAGTGGATTCCGTAGGCCTTAACGAAGAATGGATGATGCACATTCAACTGTACAGAGAATTGAGCATTTGCGTTTAAAACATACACATATACAGCTGTCGTCATTTATGGCCAGTTTTAAATATTTAAGGTCTTGCTGGACCCCTTGGGCTCAATATGAACCAAATTTTTTTTATCGCTTAGATTAAAAGTTAGGTATTCAAACTATATGTCGGTGAAAAAACATAAATCGAAATTTTAGTTCAATTTAAGCCTATAATTTAGCTTCTCCATGATCAAGTGTACAAGTCGCAAAACTGTAATTGCCTATTTCTGGCACTTTAGTTTTAAGCCGACTATACATTTTCCATGGCGCATTTCTAGAAAAGTATTCATGATACAGACTTCAAATTTGTAGCATTATAAAGAGCACGTTGTGATCTAGTAAACAATATCTCATTTTTTATAAGTTCGTCCTTGGTTTTTTTCCAATGTTTTCTGAAAGTTTGATTTTACATTTTTATAAGACTTTTCAAGGTGGGATAGACAAAACAATCAACTGTGATCGATCTTATCAAAATTTAAAAAAAAATGAGGCACGGTTTACTAGTTCAAGGACCATTCTACTAGGTCAACTAATCTATTGAGTCTTATTGTTATTGCACTTCGAGAAATAAA
>JAVFBX010218157.1:0-11530 GCA_034783855.1 Mopalia kennerleyi | reverse complement strand
CCCCCCCCCCCCCCCCCCCCCCCCCCCCCCCCCCCCCCCCCCCCCCCCCCCCCCCCCCCCCCCCCCCCCCCCGGGGTTGTACACCAGATACACCAAGTGTTTTGTACATGGATCAAGATGAAGAATTAGACAGAAATACCTTGTGATCCAAGCCAGAAGTATGATAACCCGGATTCTTTTAGTTCATTCAAGTAGGAATTCACAAATGTTTGAATATCAGCACTGGTACATGTAAATGAAACAAAACACTGATAAATAAAACAAAACATCTAAATATCTCATCATATGATTTCACAACTCTCCTGGTTCAACTGCAATTTACTCTCTGGCATATCTGAATCTATCCTACATGTATAAGTCATAAGCAATAAATAACACTACAAAAGGCGTTTTGTAAAATACGCTCATAATCTCAGTCGAATCCCCTTATCCAACTTTTGTTTAAGAACTATTTCTTTTTTTCAAAGAGCCAAAGAGTAAAAGTTATGGTGTTTATCGCCATTTTGGTGCAATATGCAATGTCAGGGAATTTGTTGTGAAACCTAGTGAAATACAACCACATCTATGGTATTAACAGAAAAAGGGACGTTTGAAGTTAAGATCTGAATTTGAGTGATGGCCATTTTGGTTTGCAGAATTAAATGAAATGCAGTCCCATTGATTTCCTAAATGGTGGAAACGATTTTCCAAGTTTGAAATATGTCTGTGAATTTGTTGTCAAGCCTTGTTTTCACAACACATTCAAACATAAATATTGCTAAATTATGCAATGGTGGCCACTTTTTTTATTGAACTTGATATCCATGCCAATTTGTCATCTTAAGGAGAGGATGCACAATACAATTTTCAAGTTAATAGGTGAATGTGTTCTTAAATTATCATGTTGACATCAACATTGAAAAATTATGTAATGGTCATCATACTGTTTTGAGTAATTTGGTGAAATGCAATCCTATCCTTAGGCTTAATAGAAGAAAGCTAAATTCCAAGTTAATTGGTGAATTTGTTCTCAAGTTATAATTTTCACAAAACATAAGAGTGAATATTGTCAAATTATGCAATGAACCTTATGTTTTAGAGAATTTGGTGAGATACAATTCCATATGTTGTCTTAACAGGAGGAGGCACAACAATTTGTTCACAACATATACATATATGTACATAAATATTGTAAAATTATGCAATGACTGCCATTTTGTTTTACAGAATTTTGAGAAATGAAATTCTTTGTTTTACTATACAACAGGGCTTAATAGGAAGAGACTGTATTTCAATTTTCAAGTTAATCTGTGAATTTGTAACAGTTACAGTGGTAAAGTGCTCACAACATATACAGTAATATAGTAAAATATAAATGCATTGGCGGCCATCTAATTCTATGGAACTTTGTGAAATTCAATCCCAACAATTATCTTAAAGGCAGGAAACTATCTTCAAAGTTTGAAATTAATCCATTAATTTATTTCCCACTCATTGTGTTCATAACACATACAGTTACGAATATTCTAAAATTATGTAATAATGCCCATTCTGTTTAACAGAATTTGCTGAAGGCAGCAGCATCCGTCATCTTAACAGGAGGAAGCTATATACAAAGTTTGAAATTTTTGGGTGAATTTTTTTTCAAGGCATTGTGTTCACAAACATTGGTGAAAGACGGACGCCAAGTAGCAGTTATAAGCACCCCCCCCCCCCCCCCCAAATAACAGTAGTGGTGAACTAAAAGACAAGCGCATGAAGCAAACCTAGGACAATAGGGAAGTGTAGGCAAATGTACAGAGAAAAACACCTGCACCTTAACCTTAATAAAGAGCCTCACCAGACAGTATAAAATAGTTACAGTAAAAAAATAAAACACAGTCAAAGTCAGAATACTTCAAAGACTTGTATCAAATGGCAGGTGGCACAGGTAGTAACTTAAACATGCATGTAGTTCAGAGACTGTTAACCAATTGATTAAATGTGAGATAAAATAACAAAGGGGTAATTACACCCCTCTCCTGGCCCCACCTCAAGTTGGAGAAATTAGTTAAATGTCTATAATGATCAGGAATATTCAAGATAAGTTAGCTGATGATTTCACTTGTAACAGTGTTTATATTTTAAACGACCCAGCCAAAAGCATGACATTGTACATAGGCATGCCACATGTTATGACAAACCTGGTAATTTCCAGCATAGCACCACCCTGTCTCGCACAATATGACTTGGCTGTTGCCCAAGACACTATAAAGCGAGGGTCAAATTGGTAACACATTGTTCCAAAGGCTTTCCATCCTGGAGCACAATTACCTGTAAATATCAAACAACTATACCCTTTAATAAACAGTATCATTTATGAAAAAATAAGCCAGGTCAGTGAGTCAGGCCCACAGATTTGAGGTGTGCTGTCCTATGCTTTAACACAGATCACTCACCTCAAATCAGAAGGCCTGGTGAGTATAATAATATTGAACATAAATTATTTTATTATATATTTTACATATATTTGTAATGTTACACTAGATATATATATATATATAAATTAAGAGATTGACACTGTATAGATACATATACATCACATTATTTCACTTATTTAACTCATTTGTGCCAGCACTCACAATTCTAACCTGCATTCCATTTTGACTGTCTGTGTGATTGGTTTTAATGCCCCACTCAAGATTACCTGCATTTCATGCAAACAACAGCTTAAGGAAGGAAGGAAACCCCCATCGATGACACTGGCAGCAACCAAATAAAATACACGATAGTGTTATGATGAAAGGAGAGAGCAAAATATATCTGATATGTTGTATAAAGAATAGCCTTCACCTTCTGGTTTCTGACAGATGTATTGCAGCTCAACGTCACAGTTTTGAGTTGTCCATCCAGTCATGGGTTTATTACCAGGGTGCTCAATCACACAGGTATTGTTAGCAAGACCTCTGAAAACATAGACATATCATATACCTCTATCATCATAATATATCAGTGTTATTTCGTGGTGTTTCATTTGGGGCAAGGGACATCGCACCCAATAACACTGACAGCAAAGAAAGACAACATATGAAAATCCTGCGATGGATTGAGGCTGAATGTTGTGCTCAGGGTTATTTCAGCCAAATGATGCTGTACCAGCCCCACTGGGTGAAGGATGCCACCCTTGTGATGGCCATCAGCTCTTGGCATCCGGAAAACGAGATGCTCCCTTAAAACAAAATGCTTTAAGAAATCTGCTGCATGTTGTATAAGCTTTGAGAGCACCAGTGCAGCTGGAATCTGCAATCAGAATTTGTTGACTAGATCCAAGATATTTCTATCTGTCAGACTTACAGGAAACTCCATGACAGTGAAGGATAACATGTGCTTTTCCGGTGTCTTGCAATACTTCAAGCAGCACTGCTTCACAATTCAACATTCAATATTCAAACTACATATTAATTAAACTTAATTACTAATGTCTCAGATAGAATTATTAATCTCAAGATAACCATAAAGCACTCAATACTTGAGTCCACCGGTGAAGTATTGCAACATATTTATATATCCAATAGAGAATATATATTTTACTTTATACATCAGTTTGTCTGACTGAAGATCTCTGGTTGGTGTCACATCGACAGATTAGTTTAAGATTCTAAGTGTTAGCGGTTATGCATTAAATGCTTTTTATAGCAGTGTGAGTGATATTGATTATATGAGAATGAGTTGATTTTAAAAGCAGTGTGAGTGAGCTTAATTAAATACTGGTGTGGGGTACTTACGTGATAACAGGTGGGTTTGTCATCCAGTAAGATTTCCCAATAAGTGTTGATCCATTAGCCCACTGCCAAACTACATTTCCTGATTGCTAAAAAGAAAGAGGAGGCCAGTTTTTTGCATTATGATCCATATGAAACTAGTTTGTTAAGTATTTATTAAGTATTTAAGAGAGAAAAGAATGAGAGATACCACGGGTGTTCATAAGTAATAAGAGAGGACATAATGAGAGATACCAAGGGTGTTCATCAGTCATAAGGGAGGACAAAATGAGAGATACCAAGACTGTTCATAAAAAATAAGAGGACATAATGAGAGATACCAAGGGTGTTCATCAGTAATAAAAGAGGACAAAATGAGAGATACCAGAGGGTGTTCATCAGTAATAAGAGAGGACAAAATGATAGATACCAAGGGTGTTCATCAGTAATAAGAGAGGACAAAATGAGAGACACCAAAGGGTGTTCATCACTCATTAAAGAGGAGAAAATAAGATATACCAAGGGTGTTTATCAGTAATATGAGAGGACAAAATGAAAGATACCAAGGGTGTTCATCAGTAATAAGAGAGGACAAAATGAGAGATACCAAGGGTGTTCATCAGTAATAAGGGAGGACAAAATGAGAGCTACCAAGGGTGTTCATAAAAAATAAGAGAGGATGGAATCAGAGTTACCAAAGGAAATTTTCACTTATAGAAGTGGAAAGCATGGGACTTATCAAGGGAGTCCTTCTATAAGAGAGGTTGGGATTTACAAAAGAGGATCCGTATGTATGAGAAAAGAAAGGATGTGATTTACCGGAACACCATGTAACCCAATCCAACTGTCTCTCCCCAAACTGACAGCCAGATCGTACACCGATATCTGTTGCTGATCACTCATTGGTCTAGCCAGGACAGCCCCTTCATTCTCACAGGCTAACCTGTAACACAGATATAGCTTGTATCAAAGCAGCAAAAACCTATATGCCCAATGAACATGGATCAGTGATTAACATTGCTCTACAGATCATTCTTTGATGTACTGACCACAGGTTCAAGTCCCCTTGAAGATGTTAAATGAGAGGGTCACACCGGTCTCCCAATCATAATTAAATAGAGCAGAGCTAGAAGTGAAATACCTTAAGGGATTACGTTAAACCCCATTTAAACAAACAAACAAGCAAACACATGTCAACAATAGCTGATTTATAAAATAAAAAAAGTAAAATCTGTCCTTATTTCAAGTTAATCTACACATGGCAATGTAGCATATATTTCGATAGTTGAGCATGAGGCATAGCAATAGCTATCCCAAGCTAATTTTGACTTCCAGGAAGCTCTGGTCTGTGTTTCTCTTGTGCCTAGGCCCGTGGCCATGTTGTAGTGGTTAGCGAGTGCGCTTTCTAATGCCTACTTCAGGATCGAGTCCATCAGTCAACCCTCAGGTATATGAGTGAGTCACAAGATGTGGCTCCTGCAATCGCGAGGTGGTTTTTACGAGGTTTCCTCCCGTTTTTTCACCATAATAGGGCAAGGAACAGTGTGAAGTGGACAATCCGGCGTCATATAAATGAAATACCCTTTAGTATGAAGTTAAACCCCAATCAAACAAACAAACAAACAATCTCTTGTGCCTAACATGTTTACACATTTTATTTCAAGCAAAATGCAATCAAAATTCAATGGCTTGAACTCAAATTTTGCATTTAACTGTCCTTTGACAATATTATCAGAATATCAGGATGAAAGTGTAGGCATGTTCATACTTTTGAAAAATTATAGCCAATCATTTTTTTTTTAAATTTTATCTGCAAGGAACAGAATTTCCTCATAATTGTCATCTTGGTTCACAGATGTATTGCCTAATGTATTATTAATTTACTCACTGAAGAATGACACATCAAACAGAATATAATAATGACTTACTTGGCACTAGCCCATTGTAATCTGTAGTCAAAGAATTTGTAGCAGTTCCCATTCTGACTCTCCCAACCGTTGTCAGTATCACAGTAAGCTGTGGCAGCTGTCAAGATCACAACAACATTGTACAATATGATGGAGACAAAAAAAGCTTTTTATCAGGGCCCGTTTCATAAAGCTAGTTAAGTATTTATTAAAGTTTAGAAAAACTAAGCAAATTTTCAATCAGCATTTTTGGTCATGAACACCATTTTGCTGAAATTTGTATGATCTCAAATGAAAGATTATAAGTGAAATTGATAAAATGTGAACTTTACTATTTCAGATTTGGCTTTTTTTCAAGGGAAAATGGAAGGCTTAAATTTGGCTAAAAATTGCAGAAAATTGATTCAATTTTGCCAAACAATGGGACTATGTGGTGACATTTAGTAGAGTCTAAAGCCTACATGGTTGTACTTTAAAAAATGAAAGTGTTTCTCTGATGACTAATTTGTTATTTTCACACTACATCCCATTAATCACACTCAAGGGACCCTGATTACCTTGATTATCACACAGTTTAATATGTTATAAAGAGATGACATCACATGTTGATTGTGGCATTGTGTCACAAGGTCATCTACTTTGTCACAAGACCCCATTGCACTGCTTCAGCTGCTCTACTCTGATGTTGCCTGGTACTCATACTCAACAGTGTAAAGTTTTACCAGGCATTGAAAAATGTCAAAATTTATACCCCCAAAATCCAATAATATGAAAATAATTAGTTACTTTAGCCCTCGTATAAGCCTCCAATTGTAATTATCTTGAGTGATATATGAATATGTCATAATCATATGCTTTTGTTGAAAACCAACCATATGACACTTATGTGCCCTGCTGGTCAAACCTAAATCCTGGACTTCAGATTAGACAATTTCTCAAATCCACTAGTGAAATGTTTGTACATGTAAGTATGCTACAGATAAATCAAAACTTAAATTTATACATTTAAGGACTCTATCGCTAGTCAGGAGTAAAAAATGCGACCCTTATCTCAGCATGTCTTTTCCGTTTATTTCCAATGGTCAAATTATTTTAACGAAACATATATTTAGAAAGAGGAGAACTCCAAGATTCTTAATATAATGCTATATTAAGATTCATGTTAAAATGGGATTTGTTTATAACCCTTAGAACCCATTTTTTTAGATGGTTGGAGATTTTTTCAAAAATTACCCTGTATTTGTAGAAAAACAAAATACCATCATAGGGTTTTCCTCAATTCAAGTAAATTTCTGCACAATTGCAAAAAAATATTTGCTTACGGAATATCTTCAAAACGAAAATCAACATAAAAAATCTGCATGACGGTTTTTAAGATAATGGCTTGAGGATGTTTTGTTTTATTAACTCTGTGTAAATAAGAGTACGGTGTTTATTGTGTAGGTAGGAGACACAGCCTGGTTACTGAATACTTACTCATAGATCTTTCACATATGTAACCTTTCTCCATGGCACAAGTTGACACTATTAACCCAATTCCACTGGTGTACTGGCTGGCTTTTACACACCCTGGGTTAATGGCCGTATTAGGTTGGTTATTAGCCCATAACCTGAAATCATTGAGAAACAGCCAATATTAGTGAATGTGTAGACAGACTATTAACACAAAATGTACGGAATTTAAAAAATGGCAATCTGTATTCTGCCAAATAGGATTGTTCCACAAAATATAGACAGCCAGTCGGCCCAGTGGTCTAGATGGTCAGCATTTTCTGCTACCGACTAGGAGACTAACTCGAAAAGTCCTATATTTTATTCCTGTAAGTAGGCCTACCCATAAGTACGACGTTAAACACCAATCAAACAAATCATTCCTGTAAGAGCCTATGACAGTAAAATTTTCGGAAACCAGAATCTGTTCAACAAATACAGTCTAAGATTAGCTAACTGTGCGCTAAAAAAAATCAGTATGACCTAAAATGATATATTAGCAATTTTATGTATTGTTAAATACATGTGATATCTTTGAAAGAAAAACATTTATAACTCCACGATAAAAAAGGACAAAAGTGTTCATACCCTAAACCAGCGTTGACTGCAGATCCGTCTGGCCATAACCAGCTACTGCCGGAGCGTTTAGCCCCTGTCCACCAGTCTGTCGTGCCAGGCTGACTTTGTATTCTCTTACCCATCTCACTCTGTAGAAATGTCTGAAATCACAAAACCATAATTTAAATTTAAAAACTTGTTGTTTAACTTTATGCAGCATATTATACTATTTCACTTATATGATGTTTGGTTCTCTCAGGGCATTTGTTGACTATATATACAATTCATGTCTACTCTCAGGGCATCGGTTGACTACATATACAATTCACATTTACTCTCAGGGCATTTGTTGACTGTATATACAATTCACATCTATTCTCAGGGCATTTGTTGACTGTATATACGATTCATGTCTACTCTCAGGGCATTTGTTGACTGTGTATACAATTCATGTCTACTCTCAGGGCATTTGCTGACTGAATATACAATTCACATCTACTCTCAGGGCATCTGTTGACTATATACAATTCACATCTACTCTCAGGGCATTTGTTGACTGCGTATACAATTCACATCTACTCTCAGGGCATTTGTTGACTATATACAATGCACATCTACTCTCAGGGCATTTGTTGACTGTATATACAATTCACATCTACTCCCAGGGCATCTGTTGACTGTATATACAATTCACATCTACTTTCAGGCCATCTGCTGGCTGTAGATACAATTCACATTTACTATCAGGGCATCTGTTGACTGTATTTACAATTCACATTTACTATCAGGGCATCTGTTGGCTGTATTTACAATTCACATTTACTATCAGGGCATCTGTTGACTGTATATACAATTCACATTTACTATCAGGGCATCTGTTGACTGTATACAATTCACATCTACTCTCTGGGCTTCTGTTGACTGTATACAATTCACATTTACTCCCAGGGCATCTGTTGACTACATGTATATACATTAATTCGCATCTACTCTCTGGACATCTGTTGACTATATACAATTCACATATTCACATCTTAACTCAGGGGTGTTTTCATAGACTTTGTACTGGCCTATTTACACAGTCTACTCATTTCGGACAATTATTCAGTAGGTACTTAATCAAGAGTTCTTTGACGATTCACATATGTATCCTTTTGTCGTTATACACTTGTCTAGAATCTGGGGACGAGATGTCACACATGAGGGAGGATATGAGACGTCTGCCTTCAATGTCTAGGGTGGGGGTTATGTCTTACAGAGCATTCACATGGGGTAGTGGGTAGTAACAACATATATTTCAAGGAATTTCCCCAACTGCATGGTTGAGTTTTGATTAAGGGATGGCATCGTACATTTTTCTGGTACAGATTTTAAGTTATTTGGGAATATGTTATCAAGTTCTCTTGTTCACAACACAAATAGATATAAATATTTTAAAAGTATGCAATGACAAGTATGTTATTTGATTTGTTTGTTTGTTTGATTTGGGTTTAATGTTATAACCAAGTGAATTTCACTTATATGATAATGGATGTCCATTCCACAACGTTCCTTGATTAAATCAGTGAAAATACAAAGATATCACAAACTCTGATAATACCTGGGTTTATAGTCACAGTTTCTTGAAGCGCTGTGAAAATTTATTAAAATTAAATTTATTTGTAATTCTTAATTAGTATTTTAATCTAACTTTAGCGACTTATATTCTTTCAAGCAACTTGGCCTAGGGCAACTGGAAGCTTATACCTAACTGCTGGCACTGGTAACAGAAAACTAGGAGTATACAGTATCAGCAAAATACAACTAAGCACAGCCGTAATGTGGCTCTCTATGGCTCAGGCCTTAGCTAGTGCTATATCATAAGAACTTAACAAATTTTTGTTTTAAAAAATTACCCATAATCCTGTGGAGTTGATTTGAACAAGGTTTCCTTTCTTGGCCATACATGCTGACTGAGCATTGCCCCAATTCTTCCCTAGCTGTTGGTTGACAAAAAGATAACAGTTGCCATCTCCAGGTCGTGATGTCCAGCCGGGCAGGCAAGACAAACAATATACTGTCAACAAATAAAAACACAAGGTCTATAAGAAGTAAAACATGGATATCAATTATGTTATTTTCTGTGTACAGAACAAGTTCTCTCAACATAAAAGATCTGTGGGTTTTTAGGTACTGATTATACATTTCCATGTAACTAAAGTCACATTTTGACAAAAAATATGCTCCCCATCATGGTCAAACCACCTATTCCTACTCAGGAATTTGAGAAAATTTCATCCTTCAAAGAGTAAAGGATGTGGTGCTTAACACCATATTGGTTTGGGCAATTTGGGGAAGGCAATCCTGACTGTGGTAATGTGGGAACAAACAGTCAACATTTAAAAAAAATTTAAAATCATAAAGCTGATAAAAAGCAGTCATATTCAGACAAAAATTGGACAAATGCACACAACCAGCCAGGTTGTTGTTTGTGATTTTATATTTTGGTAGATGTTATAAACCCCATCCATTTTTTGTCACAGAGGAACCTACAAGTAAAATACATGTATGAGATCAATCTGTGAATTGATTTTCATATTTAGTGTTCAGAAAACGCTCAAGCTTGAATATTGCAAAATATGCAATGGTTCTGGGATATTTGGTAGATACATGTATTATTGGCATCCTTCCATTGCAAGAGAGCTGTATTCTAAGTTTAAACTAAATCACTTCATCTCAAGTTATTGTCATCCCATTCATTGTCTTAACATGGGGGAAGTGGCAAACCTATTTAAGTTATTGTCATCTCATTCATTGTCTTAACATGGGGGAAGTGGCAAACCTAAAGTTATTAAGTGAATTTGATTTCCAATTATTCTGTTTACAGTACAAACAGTTGTAAATAAAATGTAACACAAAAAATATGCAATGATAACCCTAATGTTTTG
The DNA here is from genome assembly GCA_034783855.1 of Mopalia kennerleyi. Lineage (NCBI taxonomy): Eukaryota > Metazoa > Mollusca > Polyplacophora > Chitonida > Mopaliidae > Mopalia > Mopalia kennerleyi. The sequence goes on along the minus strand of JAVFBX010218157.1, from coordinate 928 downwards.
CCAAACTTGGTAAAAAAAAAACAACATCCAGGATGTTAACAGAAGAAAATTAAGTTTAAAGTAAACAGCAGATTATGTTATGTTCACAACACATTCACAAAGTGTACACAGATGTAAACCTTGCAAAGTTACTGAGTGATATTGTTTTTACGAATCTGGTGAATACAATGCCATCTGTTGTCATAATTAACAAGAGCAAGCTATCTCCTGGGTTCGAAATAAGTCCATGAATTTATTCCCAAGTTGTCTCAAATATAGAATTGAACATTGTAACGTTATGCAATGGCAGCCATATTGTTTCATGTAATTTGGTGAATTCCAAACCAATTCGTCACCTTAACTAAAGAAAGCTAGTAAAAATTGCAAAATAATTGTGAATTTGTTTTCAAATATAATGTTCATGACGCATGCAGATGTTTACATTGTAAACTTATGTAATGATAGCCATGTTTTTTTTTTAGAATTTGGATTAAAGCTAAACCAAAACAAAGAAGCCATGTTTATAAGTGAATTTGTTCTCAAGTTATGATGTTCCCAACAGATAGGCATGAATATTTTAAAATGATGCAATAGTGACCAAAAAAACCCCCACTAAAATGGTGGGGACAATAAATTTGTGTTGATGGGGCCATTCGATACACTAACAGATATCGAGAGTATAATAATATACTTACAAATACAGATAGTATATTAATACACTTACAGATACTGAGAGAGTATTAATACACTTACAGATACAGATAGTATATTAATACACTTACAGATACAGATAGTATATTAATACACTTACAGATATCGAGAGTATAATAATATACTTACAGATACAGATAGTATATTAATACACTTACAGATGAGAGAGTATTAATACACTTACAGATACAGATAGTATATTAATACACTTACAGATACAGATAGTATATTAATACAC
>JAVFBX010218146.1:0-11530 GCA_034783855.1 Mopalia kennerleyi | reverse complement strand
CATATATTCAACTAACCATTAGAATTTATTTTTCTTCATCTTTATCTCTATTTTATCCCATTATGGTGCCAGCACAGTGCCGGTTAATTTTATCTATGAGCCACGTGAACCGGAAAAAAAACGTGCCTTGTTTTATGAATGGTGTGCCAAACCGAGGCTGACAGTTATCAGAGACACGCCCCAAGGTCCAAGCAATCCAGAAGTGATAAACGTCAGGACAACTATGCAATCCCTTCACTGGGACAATGACATCTCAAACACAGTGTTTGGTCCCAAGAACAAATTTTGTCTGAAATCAAAACTGATTTTTAATGTTTGATGGTACCATCTTATAATGATTGAGTAGATTAAATCGTGATAAAATCAAATTAATCCAAAGGTGTGGATTTCTAGAATGTAATCACTTTATCGAAACTGACTCGATAGCTTCTTTCTGGAAATCATGGAGAAGCAAGACAACTAGACATATTTCCAGACGTCGTATATGAAATTAGATAAAGAATCTTCATTTTGTGTCGTTTAAATCAGTTGTTTTATCGCATCCCAAAGTACCGGTATCTTAAATATATCTCTCAGCAAGAACATACATCTTCTGGCAGTGACGTTGCCTTTTCCCCCGGTTTAAATGATACAACATGTAACATAATTACAGTGAATATAGATTTACCATGGCTCGACAAATGGTCTTTGCTGTTGATGAATGTACCTCAGGGACACAAACCAGGTTATACCAGTACTTACATCAGTGTGAATTGCGTATGAAAACCCCGCGGATACAGACGCTGATCAATCATAGACTATCCCCACACTAATGGGTCTAGATGTAGCCTTTTAAAGTCATACTCTAATCTTCCAAAGTAATAAGGTGGAGATGAATCGATGCTACCATGCGATTTGTTTCCGGAATTAAACATGTGTGTTTGTTTGTACTATTCACTGCAATTTACTGATTATTCATCAGTGTTTAAAGTCATACAAGAAGCTGGTAATCGGCCATAACTACTAGTATTAAATATCCGGATAGGTCTAATATTCGCCATCTAGTCAATATTTCTAAACACTTATCACTACAGAAAATAATACCAATTAACACCGAGGACATCAGTTTTACCACGGTGAAAGTTGTCACGTTCAATAGCTATAGCTTGTTGTGACCATTGTATCCAGCTGAAACGGACAGCCGGGCCAAAGATGATACGAGTGTTCTATCTCAATCACAATCTCACAAGTGGAAAACTCGTTTAGCAAATGCCAAAGGTGACAGATTTAAGTAAGATTATAGTAATATTTTATCGAGAAGTGTCAATAATTAATTCAACTGGAAACTGTACATAAAAGGTCTGTCAATATTTCAGCATACCCTACACGGAATGGTAGCCAATTCAATTTTGTCCGGCATTTAACAACACTTGCACGGTGTTTTTGTACAACAAAACCCGTTGAATTAGTACTTTATCTCACCACCTCTGTAGACTCTGTTCACCAACGCCGTATGCTTATTTCAATATTTACAAAACTTTTTGTCCGATCAATAATGTTGACCACATAAACAAGACGAAGCAAGATATAGCCAATGAATGATTTGTGGTAGTTATTTATTCTAGCCTCGCGTTAGTCTACGATATAAACACAACTATTATGTGATCAAAAATAATATCTTTGAGCTCAGAATTAATTCAATCCGACACGAACAGAACCCCACTTATAGGTTTCCAGAACACAGTTACTTTCTGAAATGTGTTAGGTATAATGCAAACTGATTATGTTTCGGTTGATAACCCCTTAAGCAGAACATAATAACCCCAAGGCAAATTCTACATTTAATCGAACAATGGGATTTTTTAAAATACAAATATTGTGTGATTATTATCACGATTAACTCTTTGCGATTTTAATGTGTGTTGACTATATAGAGAAACTAGACGAAAGAAACTATTAGTTACTATAGCTCAAATGACGTCTTATACCTTCCCCCATTTTCTTTTGGCCATGTTATATGTCCGGTATCAACGTCATAACGGCATGCCCTAAATGCGCCAAGGAACGTACGACCTGCACTGCATTGCTTTCAATCCAGTCGTAAAATAAATCCTTCTAGGCAACTCCAAGCCTCCAAATCGTTTCCACAGGTGCCTGGTAAAATAAGGTCTCGGTAACAGTCATTTCTGATAATTTGTCGTAGCCATTTGACATCAACGAGTTCTCAATATCCAGTTAAACGGCTTTCTTGTGTGTTTGTTTGTTTGTTTGTTTGGTTTGATGGGGCATGCAGCTCGTATGAAGAGTCTATTCGCCCCAGTTAAACGGCTTTCCATTTCAAACACTTAGTCATATTCCCGGCTATAATGCGCAGGCGCATACACTTACTATTTTGAAATCAAAATTTGATTCATCTGACTTAAATCACAGTAAAATAAGTGAAAAAGCGATGACAACTTCTCAGAAATGACAGTCACCGAGACATTTTGTTACCAAGCAATTATGGAAATGAGTGTGAGGGTGGGAGCCGCCTATAATGATTTTTTAAAGACCAGATTGAAGGCAGTGAACTGCAGTTGATACATTCCTTAGGGCATGCCGTTATGACGTTGAAACCTGATATATAACATGGCCAAAAGAAAATGGGGAAGGTAAAACATCATTTAGGGATATAGTCACAATAAGTGTACACATTGACTAGAAGTGAAAAAAAACTTCATCAGGGAATAAAAAATATTGGTTTTGTTTAGTTTATTCAGACCGTAAGCGTACCGTACATAGGTACAGAACTCATATTATATATGGAGAGAAGTAATAAAAAGACAATTATTGCCTTAAGCCCAGTTCTATCTTCAGATATTAACAAATGTGTAGAAGAGTTGCAACATTGTTCGTTGATAGAAGCAATATTAATTTGTAAACTGATGTATTTATCGAGTAATATTTCTTACTGAACCTTCATTTTGCGTTACGATACACAGAACAGATAAGTATAAAGTGTAATTCGTCCTCAATATCATTACAATTATATAGGGTACACAATAGTCTGTTTCTAGTAATATTACGAGAACGACCTTCCTGTATAGCTAATTGATAGGCGGACATACGGAACATAGTAATATAGCTATGATGTAGGCGGACATAAATAAAATTGGAGGGAAAACTTATCACAAAGGTGACCGTCCGCCTTGCTATCGTCACTGTAATTGGGCAAATTTGCCTGTTGTGATTGATATGAAATAAACAAACGAAATAGCCATACCATCCATCTTACACCTAGTCTCCTGTATCAACATTTGGTATAGATTGTTGATACTACTCTGATGTAATTCACCCAGTTCCGCTTCCTAAATGTATTAATGGATGTTTCATACATATCTTTATACAATGCTTGTAAAATATAATTATTTGAGTAAAAGTTTAACCCAGTATTTCATCATCCTAATTTGCCTTGTTATGATTAACAGAAAACGCCCAAGTTGAAAGTATACCATCACAGTAGTTGTGTGTCTATAAACACCTAAAACAAACTTACAGAAATATAAATGAACGACTCCGATATTCTTTGCATCAAGGTATCCCCAAATTTCACGTTATTAATTCATTTTCTGCATTCAAGTGGATAACACTTTCTTAGTTTGATCAAATTCTAGTTCAGAAAATTTTGCATGTTGAAACCCGTCCGGGAATCGAACCCACGACCCTTAGCGTTGGGCACCGAATCGCCAGCAGTAAACGCCGGCAATTGGTTGCCGGCCACCTAGACCACTCAACCACCCGGCCTTTTTTTTTCCGAACCATAATCTGTTCAATCTAAGAAAGCGTTATACCAAAATAACAAAAAATACTGATAACTACCTTATTTTTTATTAACATTTATATTAAGTTGCCATGGAAAAAAGCATCAACACATATTTGATTACCAACGAACTAAAATAGTGTTACCGACTGGCTAAAAATCGATTTGGACGGACTGTTTTAACAGAGAACAGGACAACTCAATTTGTCAGCTTAATCAACTGGTCACCCAAACCTCATGCTTGATTTGTCTACGAAAATTGATACACGCTGACAAACGATATCTCCGAAGCAAAAAAAAAAGTAAAACTGAGAAAGATCTATATCGGCGAGATTTTCCGTACCAGTACTGTATCAAAGGTTGTCATGAATACCCATTGGTTCTTCATCTCATAACATTGACGCTCGGGAATAGCATTGGTATTGTTCATCAGAATAACCCATCGCTGTATAAAATATGAACACTCTCTCGGTTAGAAGAACCACGAGTTAAGCACACAATGTTTATATTGCCAAATTCCTCAAAATGGTAGTCAAGGTAAAGACGTTTGTTGCAGACATATTGTTTACATTATTGTGACATAAGAGGCACTGCCAATACACCTAAATGAAAAGACATTAGTAGTTTATGCCGAAAAAATCTTTCTGAAAGTCAACTTGCCCATCTCCGCCACTGTTGCATATCGGATGGAGGAGATAGAGATTTTATAGTATTTCATATTCAACAGTTCATCCATTGTTTTAATACTTGAACCAAAATCTATTTAAATCCAAACTGTTTTAGAAAATACATTTGACTCAAGTGCTAATTAAATTCCGCTAGCCACTATCGGAAAGTATTCCACGTAGTCAAGTTACAAATTGTGAATACGCCTTAGGATAAAAAGGCATGGCATGGAAACTGGTTTCTCTCGTCATTAATCAATATCAAGGATAACACAAAGTTTGTGTTATGCAGTGTAAGTCTTTGTATAATAAACAACCCTCGATAGGTACCTACATCTTCAAGTTACTTATAAATCAAACAAACAAACGCTTTATCTTTCAGTTCATGTCGTGTTATCGTGTTTTTGCAGACCCCCTGTCTCGAGCGGAGAAGTGTAGAAAGCACATTTTTAACAAGGTATCAGATTTCTCTAGAAATAAACAGCTAAATCAATCAAAAGAAAGAACCGTCAGAGGAAAAAGCTTGATCAAATTGTATTTTTAAAAAAGGGCAAATTTTTTTCACCAATCTGTGGAATCCAAAGCGGTTCTTGTCGTGTTTGACCCTTCAACATCTCTTATCTGCTTGACACATAACAAGGTTTTCTGTATTTTCAACTTCCTGGTTTTGTAACGTTTCTTTATTCTATTCTAGGTTATAAACACGAGTATCAATCAACACATGCATAGCATAACGAGCCACTTCTAAATAAGATGTGTCGCGGAATGTGTCAGTTTGTTGAATAAGTGTTTCCAACAAGTTCATTGCTTTTTTATGATAGTTTACTGGACGTTTCCAGTTTTACCATGCAATTAAGCACATAACCGGTTGTTAGGAATTTTCAAACTGAATACTCCTTCGTTCGTCTTTATAATCCAATGATGTACACATATTTTTTCCAGTTTTCGAGTTTCATCCAAGCATAGTAAAAGGACATGGCAATTATGAGACATATAAATTGTAACGCGAATAAACATAAAACAGATCAATTAATTTGTTTTATCAACAATTGTAATGTTTCTGTTATTTGTAGAAGAGACGAAAAACTACACCGAATTGTAATTCGAGAAGGTATTTGGCACACCACAAACACAAGCCTACTCAATGTCGAGAGTTCCTTTTCTGCATGTAGTGCGTTATGACTATTCCTGTAAACTGAGATGAAAGCGTATTGACGAAACCTTTCATACTGAGTTCGTTACTTCACTTGGCATTGTCATGTTGATGGCTATTAAGATAATATTATTCAATTGACTGTTAATTATATTATTTCATTTTTGTTTATCTTCAATTAAAGCTGTGTTAGCTTTATTAATGGAAGGGAAAATAATATATTTAATCACAAATATCATACAATAAACCCAATATAATAGACAATGGGAACGCATGGAACAAACGCTGACGATCATGTAGCTTTAAATTACGAGAAATCACGAAACAGTTGTCTGTTTTTAGAGTCACTCTATTTCACTCATACATTGTATCTGAATCCTGTTTATAGATATTTCACTGATATGACATCACCCGAACACATGCTATCTCTATATATATACTCCTATAGAGAGACCATGCTATATAACGCTGCTTATTTGTATTCTGACCTAGCCTCAAATGCTGGATTTCTATTGCTGGATTATCTATACTGTCTGTTCCTATGTATAACTATTGGCAGCATACACCCAAAATCGTGGGAACCCCAACCTATCATTGACGCTGTATCGTACAGTCACGTATTTGTATTGATAGTTCTTTACAAAGATCTTCAGACTCCAACATTTGATTAAAACAGTTGCCGTTTTACCTCCATGCCTTGCGTACAGCTCGTCTGCGTTGAAAAGCTCAATGGGACATGATCTTTACAAAATGATACTTCAAGAAAAAGTACAACGACTGGATTTGAATATTATTAAAACTGTGAAACCTGTTTATAAGTTTATTTCGAGCAGTCCTTTTTGTCCTTATGTTTGCCTCCGGTCGTAAACTCCTAGTGTCGTTGAATCGGATTATCCCATGGCTGGTGGATTTAGGGTAAAACTCCAGATTTCCCCTTATATGGCTCCGATAACACGATAGAGGTTTTAAACGTGCCAAGTTAAACTCACTCATGTCTTAACCATGGCTCGCGAACATACTGCTATGACGGCGTACAAGACTGTCATTTCATGTGTTTGGTTTTTTCTTGAATGCTATTTCACTCAATTGATTGTGGGTTATATTGATGAATGTAATAAAGCGGTTTTCTGTCGCCAGGTAGGGGTCAAGGTCATTGGGATTTCGATAAGCTAGAACAGAGCTCAACAACCGAATACCGAGGTTAAGTTAACCGTTTAAACTCAATTTAAAGTGTCCAGTACTCAAATGTTTTAATGTGCATTTTTGCTCTATGAGATATATGTTATTCCATGTCATAACTGTATGTAACAGCATTTGAGCTGTAATGTAGTCTGTTCTGTATCATGTTTGTGAAATGTCTGTACTATATACTGTCTGTTCCTATGTATAGCTGTTTGTATGAATGTTAGTCCAGCATTCGCCTGTTTGATGCACACTCATGCATATTCTCTTTTTTTTTTAAATATTATTATTGTGGACGTTAGCTCGTTCCTTTTTCTCTTTTTGTTGTATGGACGTTTGTTTACTTTTAGTGTATGTTCTGTTTACTCAATGACCTTGGCGAACATCATACAGCAGAATGGACACGCCGAAATCTTAAATAACCAGCCGATCAATCAAAGTGGCCAGGAAGCTGAAGGTCAATCCAATAAAAAAAATTGTCGAAGGAAATTCGAGGTTAAATAGAGATTGTGAAAAGAGTCAGTTAATTCAGGTACCATTTACCGGCTATTGTTTAATGGTGTTCTGAGGCTCAGGAGAAATTGAGTAATCTCCCCAAGTTTTTTCATTTTTTTTGTTCAGACCATCTCCCAACTTCAATTTCTTCAAACGTCAGAGAATGTGATTGTGTCTTAAGAGATTATATCCTCTTAAAAGCGGATGTGCGACATTTACTTTTACACTGAACAGTTAAATGGTTTTTCAAAGAACGGATTCTGCATAGAACATTGTTATATACAAAAACAGTGTGTAAAAGACAAAAGCAAATAAAGGAATGACAAAGCTACCAGATCCAAATCCTCTCAAAGCTCCTTTTACACATTTTTTAAAGGCTCCTTGTTACGCGCTTAGCTTATTTGCATAGGTCATACATACGCTGTTTACTAATCCCGGACTATACCATACAAACTGGGGACAAACAGATTCAACCAGTTTCCAATAATCGTGCATCGTTTTTTGTGCAGTTTTATTTGTCGTGTTTTAATGATGCAACCATAACTTAAATTACGTTATTAATAACTATTTAGACAATGTTAAAAGTAAGTTAAGTAAGTGACAGGCTACAGTAAATTGTAACCAAACAAGTTAATTCAACTCAATCTTTGCCAAATGATACATATTATTTGTTCTTGTAAATAGTCCAATCATAAATCCCTGTTGGCACGCATTGGACAACGTGTCTAAACACAGACGTGTGTTATTTGAGTGGTGGAAACCATTACCATCACACCTTAACACAGGCTCGGCAAACTTTTAACACGTGACCGGCACACGAACCAATAAATTGCTCCGACTCAGTCAACACAACTTGCTTCGTTTGGCGTAAACCTTTGACCGACTTTTCTGAACCAGTTAGGTTTGGTCTGATTGATGGAATTGCTATACACCTATTCCAAAGAACTCTAAACTTCATAGCCAATCCCCCCCCCCCCTTCCCACGGCCGTTGTTTACTGTTCACCTTTGAAATAGTGTGTTACATCGTATAGTCTCCCTTATACAAATCATTAAGAAACACCAAGATAAGGTTAGAAACGACGTGATACTGAATGTATGAAGGGTTCTTCACCTCACCTCAAATGTGTAAATATAATTTTCAAGTCAGCTGTACCAGTCAGCTGTCGAGTTATGAGTACCGCTCCCCGTTATACCGTATGCAATTGAATATAAGGACGTTCAATGGATTTTGATAACTGTACATCAGATAATATACATGTAGCTTGGTCTCCATTCATTTGAATGGTCAAACAGAAATGTTTGCTATATCTTTATTGTAAACCTAGACTTTTGTTCATAATAGTATGTTTATTGTGCCACGAACTTGACAGGGTATTTCTACTGTCCGTGTGCACTAATATTATTTTCACAGTGAATAGTAGAAAATGCATAACATCATTTCATGCCCGAATTGAAATCCGTTGAGCATGTGGCCAAAGTACAGTGGGTACTGATCAGGTATACTACCCGGAAATCATATTAAACCAGAAAAAAGTATTAGACCAAACAGTCGGCACCCAAACCGTTAGAACCACAAACAGTTTACATACGGTATAGGTATTATACATGGAGGTCCTCTGAAAAGCGGTACATCGATGAAAGATTTGTAGTCTGGCGGGGCAGCCACAGAGCCAACGCCCAGGCCCCAATTCAAATTAATATTTAAATTCATACCAGAATACACAATAGGTGAAAGAATCAACAAAAAACTTGAGTTTTTCAATAGTTTCGTTTGCGAATAAAAAAAGACGATTTGTTTTAAAAATGTATATAAAAGGTTCTTTGGTATTATTTATTTATGTGCTTGGGGCATTGAGGTGTTTCTGCAAACCCAATTTGAGAGAGTACATTGGAAACATTTTCATTTCCATTTGTAAGCTCGAGATAAATTGTTAAGAAATGTTACGATAACTGGAACCAATGGTTTAATTTGCGCGTGACATGTTCTGCCAAGGTGAATGCAGGTTTAATTAGCGCGTGACATGTTCCACCATGGTGAATGCAGGTTTAATTTGCGCGTGACATGTTCCGCCATGGTGAATGCAGGTTTAATTAGCGCGTTACCTGTTCTGCCATGGTGAATGCGGTTTTAATTAGCGCGTGACTTGTTCCGCATTGGTGAATGCAGGTTTAACTAGAACGTGACATGTTCCGCCATGGTAAATGCAGGTTTAACTAGCGCGTGGCATGTTCCGCCATGGCTCTGACGGTCATGTTGTGGGCTGCTGAACTTTGTTCAAAGTATCAATCACATGTTCGAGACCGCCCGTGTTTTAAAGCGAAGTGTCCAAATAAATACCCTTGAATGCGGTGCTGAAGATCCGTCACACATACAAACCATTATCTCGTCGGTTATGACCTCGTAACAATACATGCGCTGTTGCAAAGTAAATTGATCAGTGAACCTCTTCAGCTCTAGCATTGGTGATCAATCGTTGGCAGTCTTAAGATTAACAGAATGCCCAGGCGATTGTAGCCATCAACGTTATGTCCATATCAGCTGTGCTAGCTGTTCAGGCTAAGGATAACATCTAGACGAGACATAAATGTGTGTCTTAATTATTCCAGACCCTTAACAACGAAGTTGTGAGCTTACAAGCGTGACACGTGTCAGCAAGGTGAACTCTGATCTATCAGCGGTAGTCACTATTAAATATGCTATAAAAAGATCTGCAAAAGTTTATTTTGCACAAGGATAACAGTTGAATGATGTCCTTGTACATCATCCCGCTTAATAATTCACAAATGTATTCATATTTATCGATTTACAGCTCATTTATACAGTATTGAGAGCTTGAGCTCTGATTCCTTCAAGTTCGATAAAACCTTTTCACCGACGTTGAATATGATCCACGCGAACCGGAAGTAGCATGTCGTGGTTTATGAATGGTTTGTCAAACAGAGGCTGATAGTTATCTGAGACACACGCCAAGACGCTTTCACACACTGAACACAATCTAGGATTGATCTAAGTAACGCAAACTATGCAAATGTGTCACAGGAACAATACGATCTCAAAACAGGTGCTTGTTCCCAAGAACAATTTCTGCCTGAAATCCAAACTTATTTGAAATGTTTGAGTAGATTAAATCGTGATAAGAACAAACTAATCCAAAGGTATATTGACTTCTAGAATGTAATCAATTTTATCCATACTGGCTTGGCAGCTTCTTTCTGGAATGCATTGAGAAACTGTTGCAAAGTTAAATATCAAATATATTGTAGTTTAATACGCCATGATCAACAGAGCATAACGAACTCTCAGTTGGTCTGTCGGGCCCATTACATTTCTAACAGAGTAAAATGACCTTTCCGTTTACTGTCTAATCATTAAAATTCATACAGAGTAAAGCGATCTTTCAGTTTGTCAGTCTGACCTTTGATTGCCAACAGAGTAAAGCGATCGTTCTATTTGTCTGGCAGGCCATAACATTTCCAACACAGCACAATTACCTTTCAGTTTGTCTGTCTGACCATTACATTTCCAACAGAGAAAAACGATCTTTCAGTTTGTCGGTCCGACCATTAAATTTCCAACACAGCAAAATGATCTTTCAGTTTGTCTGTCTGACCTTTAAATTTCTATGGAAGTAAAATGACCTTTCAGTTTGTCTGTCTGAACATTAAATTTCCAACACAACAAAATGATCTTTCAGTTTGTCTGTCTGACCTTTAAATTTCTAAGGAAGTCAAATGACCTTTCTGTTTGTCTGTCTGGCCATTACATTTCCAACAGAGAAAAACGATCTTTCAGCTCGTCTGTCTGAACATTAAATTTCCAAAAAAGTAAAATGACCTTTCAACTTGTCTGTCTAAACATTAAATTTCCAAGGGAATAAAATGACCTATCAGTTTGTCTGTCTGAACATTAAATTTCCAAGAGAGTAAAACGACCTTTCAGTTTGTCTGTCTGAACATTAACTTTCCAATATAACTTGTTTTAGTGGCATTTAGAACTAGATTTCAACTTCTATATTGATAATCGCGCAACGTTTCAGTGCTGATACTAGCACCTTTCTCGAGCTTAACGACAGAACAGATTGATGAAGGTATATATACATAAATGTTACAGTTCCAATAACAGTTGCAAAAACAAGAATAAAACGGCTTATGTGGCTTTTAGAAAACAATTCATGGGATTATATACTAATGGAAAAAAGTAACTGTGCATCACAGAAAATGGGACAAAACAAAAGATGTTTGAAAAGTTATAAACC
>JAVFBX010218135.1:0-11531 GCA_034783855.1 Mopalia kennerleyi | reverse complement strand
CCGTTCGAAGGGCTCGAAAATACACGCATTGAAATTAATCTGGTCTTCCATTTGTTTTCAGTTTAAGAATTGAATTAACACCTGGGGTAACAAAATGGCGAGCCCGGCCAGGATGGAAGAAAACCAGAATGCACAGGCAGCCCTAAGACGAGAATTTGTCATCCAAGGACAAATAAGAGGGAAGGACGGCATAAGCTTCATAAATGTGATTCGACAAGTCAATGCTGGTTTAGCCAAGGGCTATACAGAAGATGAAGTCATTGATGCAGTAATTAGATCCATACACCCTTCTCAGCAGCTTCGCTCGTACTTAGAAGGAAAGACAGATTTAACTTTGCCAATATTAAGACAGATTGTTCGGTCTTATTTCAGAGAACGCCCTGCCACAGAGTTATTTACAGAATTAGGAGATGGTCTTCAGTCTCCAAAAGAAGAAACATTAGACTTTGTACTGAGAATGCTTGACTTGGGGCAAAAAGTCATTTTTGCATCACAAGAAGATGGCGCAACAATTTGTTACGATACAAAAACTGTTCGTTCAATGACATTAAGGGCAATCGAAACTGGTTTACGTGACTCGGCAGTTTGTCAAAACCCCAAAGACTTGTTACATGGCACGCCCAGAGATGTCGAAATTATTGATGAGTGTAATACAGATGTTGCGTCTCAATTTGAGAGACAGAAAAAACAAAAACAAACAAGCCACCATGGTAAGGTGTTTTGGGTGGAAGCCAAACCATTACCAAGTGCTGAACATGAATTAATAAAAGCAATAGATAATTAAAGAACAGAATTTAAAACAGAGATTGTTTCAACTCTAGAGAACATTAATAAAACAACCGGTGTCCCATATAAGTCAAACAGACAAACAATAGAAAACGAAAAGGTTGCCAGCACTGTAGTGATAAGGGAAAGGGTAGTTTTAGAAATTGTGTCTTCACCCACAGTAGAAGAAATTTGTTTTGTAACCACAAATAGACAAAGTACTAAAACTCCCAAAGGTGAATCTGCCAGTGTAGAATGTATGATTAGGACTGACCTTGAACAAAATGTAACTGCTCTCTTTGTGCCTAATATTTATAAGTGTTGGTCTGGTGGATTTATTATTGATGAATAGCGGGTAACGTGTTCTTGTGTATGTGATTGTACACAATCAAGCTGATAGAGACTTGTCAATTCCAGCTGAGTGTACATTGGGTTCATTAGAAGAAGTACGTTCTGTAATTTCGTTAAATCAAACTAAAGTTGAGACTTCTGTTTTTCAATCAGATACAGGGAAATAAATGAAAGATTTGTGGCATCCACCCATAAGCCTTGAACACAACAATTTAAACGAAGAACAAAAACGACTGGCTTCTCAAATGTTATATGAGGAATCTGAGGCTTTCTCAAAGAACGATAAAGTGCAAAAATTCTAGTGCTAGATATAAAGCTGACAGACAATGTTCCAGTCCAACAAAATTACATATCTATCCCAAGTCCATTATACCAAGAATTAAGGGTTTATTTAGTTGATTTTATCGAAAGGGGATGTGTCAAGATAAGTTGCTCACAATATTCGAGCTTTGTTGTGTGAGTTCGCAAACGTGATGCGACACTTCGGTTGTGCATAGACTATATGAAGTTGAATCAAACGACAGTCCAAACTCGACAGCCAATTCCTAGAATACAGAATGTGTTAAATGGCCAGGCAGGTAAAAATTGGTTTTCCTTACTTGACCAAGGAAAGGCCTATCATCAGGGTTTTGTGAAACCAGTGTCGTCCTGCCACTGCATTTATAACACCATGGGGATTGTATGAATGGGAGAGAATTCCTTTTGGTTTAAAGGGATCCCCTGGGTGATATCAAGACTTCATGAATCGAGTGTTAGAAGACTTACGTGATAAAATGTGTTTACCTTATCTGGCTGACGTTCTAGTTTATAGTTATACCTTTAAAGATCACCTTTGTCTTGTCAGAACTGTATTACAATTATTAAAATCATCCGGCATTAAACTAAAACCATCCAAGTGTGAGCTTTTTAAACATGAAGTAAAGTATTTGGGTCATTTGGTGTCTAGTGATGGGTATCGCAAAGACCCAGCAGAAATAGAACCAATTCAGAGGCTTAAAAACAAATGTCCAGGAACTGTTGGTGAACTCAGACAAATATTGGGGCTTCTGGGTTATTATCGTAACAACCTGAAAAAACTTTTCTCGAAGAGCTTGTCCATTGTATAAACTGTTCTAATGGCAATTGTTAGCCAAATAAACAAAGGAGAAAACGCAAATCACAAGAAGCACAGTCGTCAAAAGAAATTATATGGACTAAGAAACATAGTGACATTCTTGCTGACCTAGTGAATGACTTATTAACTGATCAGGTCATGATTTATCCAGACTTTGATCGTCAATTTATCCTGCATGTTGACGCATCGCAGGATGGCTTAGGTGCTGTGCTATATCAGCGTAATAAAGAGGGTAAGATGGGTGTTGTTGGATTTGGATCACGAACACTCAGTACTTCAGAAAAAAACTATCACAATCACTCTGGTAAACTAGAATTCCTCGCCTTAAAGTGGGCTGTTACTGAACGCTTTAGGGAATACCTGTATTATGCCCCGGATTTTGTTGTCTACACGGATAATAATCCTCTTACGTATGTGTTGACAACGGCTAAACTTGACAGTACTAGACAAAGGTGGGTAGCTGAATTAGCAAATTACAATTTTACAATCCGTTATCGTCCTGGTAAAAGAAATGCAGATGCAGATGGTTTGTCCCGAATACCACTTGATATAGATAAAGTGATAAGAGATTCCACTGAAGTGATAAATCAAGATAGCTTATCGACTACTTGTGCAGTCCAGCAAATAAGTAGTGACTTACCAATACTTACCTTTGCCATCGATGAAGATTGTTCTGTTCCTACTGAGATTAATGATTGTTTTGATAGTTTATCTGTGTTAGCACCCACTGACATTATTGCTGCTCAACAGAAGGATTCATCAATATCACCAGTACTTCAAAGATTAAAGAGTAGTAAAAAGTGGGTTGGTTGTAAAATAGACAATAGTGACCTTATGAGAGAATTTTCTAAATTACACCTGAATGAACGGGGTATCCTGGTTAGAAAATGTCATTTACCTGGTGGTGATGTAAGAAACCAACTGGTGTTGCCAAAAACTTATCATTCACTTGTGTTAAGTGAATTACACAACAAGATGGGACATTTGGGGGCAGAACGAGTTCTATCATTGGTAAGAGAAAGATTTTTCTGGCCTGGAATGAGTAAAGATGTGAACACATATGTCTCAAAAAGTTGCTCCTGTCTTAAAGATAAGTCACCCACGTTGCCTGCTCGAGCACCCTTAAAACCAATTTACACCAGTTCCCCATTCGAACTACTGTCTATTGATTTCCTCCATCTGGATGTGTGTAAAGGGGGTTTTGAGTATTTACTTGTTGTGGTAGATCATTTTACTAGGTTTACACAAGTGTATCCAACAAAGAATAAATCTGGTCGAACAGTGGCTGAGAAAATTTTTAACGAATTCATTCCCAGATTTGGTTTCCCGGCTAAGATCCATCATGACCAGGGTAAAGAATTTGAGAACCATATGTTCCATAACTTACAGAAGTTAAGTGGTATTGCTGCCTCCCGTACTACACCCTATCACCCCCAAGGAAATGGGCAGGTTGAACGTTTTAACAGGACTATTATTCAAATGTTAAAAACTCTTCCCCATAAGTGTAAAGGTGATTGGAAAAGTCACGTGAATCAATTGGTGCATGCTTACAATTGCACTAAAAGTGATGCCACAGGCTTTTCACCATATTTCTTATTATTTGGTCGTTCGCCTCGTTTACCAATTGACATTATTTTTGGACTTGAAAATCCAGAGAACAGTTGTTCAACACAACAATTTGTTGAGAAATGGCGACTAGGAATTCGCCAGGCTCATGACATAGCTTTAGAAACGTCCAATCAAAATAAGAGAAAATCCAAACAACGGTATGATAAAAAGGTGAGAAGCATTACAATTCTTCCTAATGATCGTGTTTTGATTCGTAATCTCAGTGAAAGAGGGGGTACCGGAAAATTGAGGTCTTATTGGGAACAGAAAGTCCATGTTGTTCTACGTCGTTGTGGGGAGGACAGTCCAGTGTATGAGGTTCAGACGGAAGATGGTAGTGGTCCGAAGAGAGTGGTTCATCGCAATTTGCTGTTACTGTGTGATGATTTACCACTGGAAGTCGCGACAAAAAGTGTTCCGAAGAAACCCATAACACGAAAACAACCCATGCCGGATGTAGATGTTAACACAGAACAAGACAGTGATAGTGATGATGATTACAGTTGGCAGGCGTGGTTCAGAGAACCCGACTTAAATCCATTAGCTCGAGAATTTGCTCCACATGTTACGACAGATGAGAACAATGTTTTGACAAATGGTGAAAACTGTGATGATAACCCAACTGACAATCAACAGGATGTGATTAATCGACCAAGGAGACAGTGTCAACCTCCAGCTAGATTAACATATGACACTTTAGGAGATTCCACACAGTGTCGAGTTAATCCGTATAATCCGAGTCATGTGTTACAGGGTTACTCCAATTGTGTGCTAGCTTATCCTGTACAACTTCAGTGGTTTCCAGTATATGTTACACAATGTATGTAATATGTGTGGTATTTTCAGTGTTAAAAGTGAGAATACATTATATTCAAAGTTCTTTGAAACTCCAGGAATTGTGATTCATATGGAAATTATTTGCCATTCATACTTTGCTGTGGTAATACAGTGATTAAGTTCGGTTGTGCTATGGTGAGTCCCAGTGTGTGAAATATAGTAGGACATACAGCAGAAATTTCCACAGGCAAATCTACAAACTGTTAATGGTTTATGTTTAAGGACATTTTGCATGTGACTGGAATAATAGTGCTAAGGCATTGTCATTGAAATGGCCCTTCATTGATTTATCTTTCCAACACTAGAGTTTATCTCTTGGATGCATTGATTAACGGTATTGAGATAGAATATGTTCTATGGTGGTTTAAGATTTCCATGATGAATTAGATTATGTTTTAAAATATGTATGTTATTAATGATGTTGTAAAGATATTAGCGGGAGGTTGGAGAGAGCTTTATGTTGCCCTGGTGGTCTTAGAGCTAAAGGGGAACAGTAAGCCGATATGTTTGTGATGAGTGTATCGCGTACTGTATTTGTCCAGTCATGTCTTTGTTTTTTGCCAGTGGTGTCGAGGGTGGTCTCCTTCACCCATTGGGCTGTCATATAGGTGAAATAACCTTGAGTATGACATTAAACCCCAAACAAACAAAGATATTACCTGAATTTGTTAATGTCAGGGACGACATTAAATTAGTGGGGGAGAATGTAAGATTAGGTGAAATGCTATTTTTCGAACACCACCCATTCAAGCAAATATTTTATTTTTTTAATCAATAAGCAAATATCTAACCAACGTATAGTGCTGCTTCTAATTTGTGGTCAAAGGGACGCTACTTTGTCTTGACTACTTTAGTTTAGTCACATGGTCAATTAAGTGACTCTGATTGGTGGTTCGCGCGGTTGACTCGTTCGCCGTTCGAAGGGCTTGAAAATACACGCATTGAAATTAATCTGGTCTTCCATTTGTTTTCAGGTAGGTTTAAATACAAATTGTCACAGATGAATGCTGTAACATGATTTATAAACATGTTATTCATAATTTGTGTGCGTTATTTGGTGCTGTCATTGTCTGAAACATGATAAATTTAGCAATTTCGATGAGGCTGTGATCCAAACCTCCGGTGTCCAGGCAAGAAGCACATGGTTGCGTAGATAAACAGCGAGGATTTAGTATTTAAAATCTTGCCAAATAAGTCTGTTGTCAGTATAGAATTAAATTCTTAAAGTATGTTAGAATCGACGATGGATTAAAAATATCTAACATTCAGTGAGTAGTTTTAATGTATCTGGTTTACATGTACTCAGGATAGGGAATTATATCAGCTAGTTTGTTCTTGCAAAGTTTGTAATCAACGGCAGTAACTCTAAGTGTCATAATGCACTGAACTGTCAGTTGCATCAATAAGTAAATAATTAACCGCATTCTATATTTTATTAATAGACTGACAGTTAATTATTAGTGCAACATCTTGCATATTATCACACAGTATAGTCATTTTGTAAACTCTTAATTACCATATTAAGCTAAGATAAGAAAATAGCCTCAAATGTGAAACAAAATCCTCATTTTAATTTGTTAAGTGCTGTAGGTACAGTTCTCTAGTTTGATTAAATGATGTCAGAAGCACCTGTTTGAGTACTGATTTATAGTGAAGTATTTAGATCTGATGTGCAGTAATAATAATTGATTGCAGTTATTAGAGGCAATTATTGCTATAACCTGTACAAAGTTTGAGAACACTTACTGTTCTGGTTATTCAGGGTTGCCCTACCTTGATTTAAGTCATTATTCATTAATGAGATGCCATGAGTCTATATAAAGCAATGTAGTATACGTATAGTCATGGGCATCATAACTCTTCTGAACATTAATCCGTTGCGCACATGTCCAAGTGACTTGAGTAGTATGTTGTATTCTAAGGGAATCATACAACATATTAACAGTACTGGCTATGAATCATTTCTATATCTTTAATATCACTCAATCCCCACAGTTCACATCCATATAGGAGTACTAGTTTTACCATTTTATCAAGGATTTCGAGTTTTGTCATAGTATCGCAATTGAAATGATAGAAGCAAAGTTTTTACACATGAAATGCCCATTTAGACTTTTCAATTAATACTTTTCTAGTATCAGACATAGTTATTTAGGTTGTATTTAAGCGTGATACCTAAAAAGGAAAATGTATCTACAACATTAATCGCTTGATCTTTAAATGTCCAACTATGGAGACCTTTGTATTTAGTAGAGCCAAACACAATAATTTTAGTTTTAGGAACATTTACTTTCCGATCTCATTTCTGGCAGTAGCCTACATATCAAAATTGTTTAACAAAACTTGCAACTCTTGGGGTGATTTCGAGAATAAACCCGTATCGTCTGATAATAATTAAGTGAATAATTGGAGATCATCATATGGAATTTCGATATCACAATTGTTTAATAGACAATTCTTGAAAATCGTCATTTATTTACAAAGAAAACATTATCGATGACAAAGGCTCTCCTTGATTTAGACCGTTTGATTGATCGAACAAATCTGATAGTTTACCAGGGTTTCTAGTACTAGCTTTCACATTAGTATACATTGCTGTGATAGACCTTTTAAGCCCGATGTTACAGCCGGACTGCCACAGTTTATCCCACAGTTATATACGACTAATTATGTCAAATGCTTTTTGCAAGTCAACAAATGCACAATAGAACCAATTTTTGTTGGCAAAAACTTTACATATAATATTATACAATAAAATTACCTACTCCACAGTACTTGTGACAAACCGATTTGTTTGTTTGTTTGATTGGGGATTAACGTCGTACTCAAGTGTATTTCACTTATATGACGACGGATCGTCCACTTCAAACTGTTCCTTGTCCTAGTATGGTGGAAAACCGGGAGGAAACCTCGTAAAAACCACCCCTGTGATAGCCGAATCCACAGCTTGTGACTCACTCAAATACCTAAGGGTAGACAGACGGACTCGATCCTGTGAACGGCACATCGAAGTAGGCGTTAGATGTACCAGACCGAAATCCATATTGGAAATCTCTTCAGTCCAATCTGAAAGACGATGGGTCAGTAACATAGAATATAGTTTAGCAAATATACTCATCAATGTAATTCCTCTATTAGTCTAGTCAATAAGACACATGACCCACCACAAATTGCAACAGAATTTTTTTCCTCACAATGCATTTCAATAAGGTGTCTGGAGCAACATATTAAAAAAAAAACACCCGCAGGCAGCTTCGGGGAAATATGCCTAATTTGCATAAATTCCATATGGCCACCGATATTCCGAAGCAAACTGTTTTAATGGTTTTAGAATTTAAAATAGATTTATTGAGCAAAGAAAACATTATAGAAGACTTATATTTTTTACATGAACACATTTTGTTATTCTTGAAAACCAATATGGCCACCTTAAGTCTGTGAAATGGCCTGTTTACACATACTTTTAGATGCATTTCCCATATAAATTGAATTTTTGCCCATTTTTTTATAAGATAAAATATTGGTGTTTTACATACTGACAGACAATGTAAAGAATCAAATCATTGCTTCTCTGAAATGAGTTACACCCATTAAACAACACATGTGGAAACGCTAAGCTGGTCAGCGTATGTATCACTAAAAAAACAGCTATCATACATCATGCAACAAAATCACCTTGCATAAAACTGCATCTAATAAACATGTAAAACTCATTGCAAACAGATTAAGACCTGTGGGCTTCAGCAATGTGCAGAAAGACAATCTTATCAACAGTGGTACCAGCTATGGAGACCTGTGGTCATATCATAATAAGTCAATGGGTGACTCGAACACATTACTGGAAAACTTAAGAAAAAAATTATTGGGGTATATTTTAAAAAAATATTTACATCTAAATAAACCTAACCTTAGAGGTGTTCTCCGGTCTTCATTAAATATAACCGAAACGTGATTCATCAAGAGCTTTTTGCCTTCAAAGTTTGGATTCAAGTGCCGGCATTATTGAAGCGTCAATTTTCGTCACTTGGTTCATTACGCTAATTTGATGAGCTTCGGCTGGATGGCGTTTCGTAAACATTTAATGCTGATCAGAGAACACTGCTAAAGTAAAGTTTATTTCGATAACAATATTTTTCGCGAATAATTCCCGATGATTTGTGTTAGCCTCAGCTGGTAAGGGATTAGGTTGCCCATTTGGGCCTGATATAACAGGACTATAGGTCTCCATAGCTACAGTAGTGCCTGTTAATAATGAAGCTCCATCAACAGGAAATTTTCAAACATGATGACGTTCGAAAAGCAATAGGCAAAATGGTCTACACATATTCCTGTATTGCCAGGCCTGCTGACTTGGTAGAACACTTTGATTCTGATAAAGAGGTGTTTTCTAAATAGGGGGTTTCAATAATTATGGTCTAAAGCTGAGATATTGGCACACATATCTCGACAATCTCCACATTCGAGAGAACAGTCAAGATCGGCTTTGCGACAGTATCAAACCCCTTTTATAGGAAAATCAGAGCAACTTCAAGCAAGGATGTTTGTGCCACATCTCAATCTGTCATTTTTGGCATTTAATTGGACCCAGACACTTTCCAACCCCATTTAGTGGGTGTAAGGCCAAAACCTCTTCAGGTCTGTACTTTGTGGTACACTCTGAAGTTATGATACCGGGCTGCCACTGATGTATGGGGCAATGGCTGAGGCTGAACCAAGGGTTTAGGCACACTCGTCCTCCCGTCCAAATGGACCCCCTGAAGTGACAAGTTGCCTCATTTGGACTTGTTTCAGGAAACTTTAACATGCAGGAGATAGGTAAACTGTCCAAATTGGACACACAGTTATTTGAAAAGTGAAACAAAATGACCATTTTGGACACCATACTTTTGATCTCTGGCCAAGCCCCTGGGCTGAACACTGGATTTGATAGAACCGCCTTTCCGGACAATTTTTGGTCGAGGGTGTCTCCCTGTTGGTTTGCACTATATGGTCTCACCAGAGCACTGTCCCCAGCTGTAGCAATCTGTTCAGGTGTAGCCATTCGGTTATTGAATACTTCCGCCTTGAACTTTAAGTCTGCATTGTTACTTTAAAGCAATCTCCCATCATCCTGCTAAGCAAACACGGGAACAAAACGGCTACCAGGTTAGACATGCTACAGGTGATACTGAAGTACTTATGGCTTAAACAACTGTCCAAAGCTCAGCAAACGTAATACGGCGTTTGTGGACAATGACACTTACCTGCTGGTTATACTTTGCTATCATGCGCCTCTCGACTCCATCCAAAATGCCAATGTGAGCCTGTTAAACCAGGACTATAGGTATCCATAGCTACAGTGGTACAATAACGACACTCTCATCACCAGGAAATTTTCAAACATTATGACATTCGAGAAGCAATATGCAAAATGGTCTACACATATCCCTATATTGTCAGGCCTTCTGCCTTATAAGAACACGTTTACTTGGATATAGAGATGTCCTGGAATGATAGGTTTCACTAATCATCCATCGAATCTTCTTGGTTTAAAGTTGAAATATTGGCGTGCACGCCTCGACATATCCGCATGTGGTCATTATTGGTTTTGCAACAGGAGCACATTAACGTTGAACAACCCGTCTTACAGGAGCATCTGCTAACTTAAAGCAAGGCTTTAGTTGACAGATCTATGTCATTATTGGTATCAAGTTGGAACCAGACACTTTCCAAACCAACCCAATTGATGGAATGTCAAAGCCTCTTCATGTCTGTACTTGTTGGTACACTCTGAAGCTATGTTACCGGGCTGCAGCTGTAGGGGGCAATGCCTGAGGCTGAACACTGGATGTGCTGATACCGACTTTCTGGCAGAATTTTTTTGTTTGTTTGTTTGATTGGGGTTGATGCAAATTAGGCATATTTCCCCATGTTGCCTTTTTAATATGTTGCTCCAGAGACCTCCTTGAAATGCTTTGTGAAGAAAAAAATTATGTTGCAATTTGTGGTGGGTTCGGCCTGCAAATCACCTAGATTGACTCGACTATATGGCTTTCTGCATTGTTGACATCACCATTTTTATGAATAGGCACAACTATTCCTTCATCCTCTGAGTTTGATATAGATAATTAGTATACAAATAATTAAATCAATTTGTTAAATGGATTGCTAACAAATCTCTACCTGATATGAAAATTTCACTACACAGACTGTCAGTACCACTGGCTTTGTTTTTCTATAATTTATTAATAACACGAATGAAGTCAACTTCAGCCCAGTTTTCGGATATCATGTCAACTTTCAGATTTGTTGAGGGATAATTAGCATTAGTGGATTGTAACAATCCATGGAAATACGACTGAAACTCATCGATATTAATATCGGGATCTCTCCGCTTCTTTTTAATAATTTTATTTACTTTTCCCAAAATTTACTTGGGTTTTCACCTGACACCTCTGACTGTGGTATATAGTGGGCTAATTTATGTAACATGCCGCAATTTAGTTTGTTGTTATTGACAGTCTACTGCAGAGACTCTAATACATTGCACAACACATCGGTGTTATACTGAGTTATAACGAGCAACCGTGTTCCTGAACTCAATACAGTGCTATTAGCAGAGACATATTTGGTTGATTCTTTATTTACGATGTACTTCAAGTTATTACACTCATATGACATCTTGGCGGACCAGAAAATAAAACAAAATACCTTTGAGGCTTACCACAAACAAGGACAAGGATCCCGTATTTTCAAAGGTTGTAAATAAAGCGATCACACGAGCGGAATAACAAAATCACAATGTATATCGTGCATATATAATTGACTAATTACAGTAACATTCATATGTTCGATCGATCGATTGGTCGGTCGGTCG
>JAVFBX010218124.1:0-11532 GCA_034783855.1 Mopalia kennerleyi | reverse complement strand
TACGTTAAAAACTCGACTAACATGATTGCCAGAAATGGGTAATGAAGCACTCAAATGAAACCATAGAAACCGCACCTCTTTGGCCTTGTTATATTGTATTTGTCTAAGACGTCAGACTGATTTGCATGCAGATACATTGTTGATATGTTAAGTCTACATTGGTTATAAACATTTACGGTCTCTGTTATGCAAAATGGTCAAAATGCCAACTTATGGAAAAGTCAGTGTCTAAATCTGCGAAATAGTATTGTCATAAAGTCAGAAAGAGAATATCGCGATACTTCAGGTAATCTTTTGATCCAATCTGTAAATAATTAAAGATCGTTCAAGAAAGAAAGATAACCTAAGGCTTGGATTACTAATATCTACCATAAGTTCCTGTTTTATATATAGTATTTTCTTGATATTGGTAATTTGTAAATGGTCGCATTAATATTGTTATAAAGAATGAAGAGCTCGGAAACACAAAGATATCACTATACTGAGATGAAAAGAGACATAATATAAATAAATATTAAAGGAATCTGCTGTTTATATCTTAAGGCACAATGTTTGTAAGTCATCTTCCATTACGGGACATTATCACCGACAGGATACAGGTTCTCCTGAATTCATAGTTTGATAATGTTTATAATGTGACGTACATGATTGCCAGACATGTGTAATGAGGCACTCAAAAGAAACCATAGAACCTTGAATGGTTTCTGGCCTTGTAATATTATCTTTTCTGAGAGACCAGACAATGAATCGATGATGCTGTATCAGCTTTATCCGGAAGAGAACCATATAACGTGCATGTACGTGCTCATACAGTCAATAGATATCTTCTTCACTATGAAAATCAACATCGTACGGTCAACCGATGAACACCTAGCCTTTATTCATATTTAAGCCACAAAATAGAAACTCTATAAAACCATACACATGTACATTTATTGTTTTTCCAATCTTTTCGTAGAATTAAGTACAGTCCAGATAGAAAAAGAAGTTAGAAGTTACCGGAAAAACGGCTGCTATTCGTAGAGTTTAGTACTTCCGCATGTTTTATTGCGCTGGCTCTAACGGTGTGCCGTTATAGTTGCATCGAGAGCTGTATGAACCCATGCGTGCACAAATTCAACTTCAGCTGATTTTTATTGGCTAAATCAATTCTTTAACATGCCGTTTTCTTTATTTCAATTGAAGCCTTTTCTGACGGCTGTGAGCAATGTGCCGTTCATTGATCATCCAAATTGCATCCAGTATAGCATCTCGGAGCGCCTATCTGTTTAAACTATGAACGGCAATATTAAAACCGTATACCTTGGTCACCCTGTATGAATTAACGGTGGTAATAAGGGTGTGACTGCCCTAATACCCCTTGGGGCAACACGACTCCTCATCATGACTGTGAGTCTCCTTCCAATCCCACACACCGGCTGCAAACATCCCGCGGGTATGAACGACCACGGCTGAAGTACACGCTTAATAACCACCCTAGACTTCCACTAGCATGTTATACGACCTCACCAAACAACCTTAACACCAGTCAAATCCTATAATTAATCAAGATATATTTTATTAACAGTGGAAATATCCGTCTATGATTTCTTTCATCAAGGTGACCTGGCTGACTGTTATTGTCTGATATATGAACTAACACTCAACGTGTCGACATCTCCATTCTTTCTTTCAACAACCTTATAAGCCTTTCATATAAACTATTGCTATATCAATATATCGAATAAAACTATCAAGTTCGGCTTACGGACTAGGCTTGATTAAATGTTCAGTTTTACAACAATAAGATACCATTAACCGCAATGTCATAATTAATCTTTTAATTTAAAACTTAAACGATTTATCAAATACAAACTAACTTGTGACCTGTATGAAAGCGAGAATATTGAACAAGTAATTTGTCAAATGACCTAAACTTAATAACAAAAACTCCAACATTATGCAATTTGATAGTTTCAATCTTAATACGTGTATATGTTATTATTATTATTATTATTATTATTATCATTATTCTTTGACTCTCTTGTAAGACTAAGAATATGGTTTACTTTCTTACCTTGTGTTCATCGCCTCAGGAACGCTATTATTAATTCTCTATACATTTGGTTTTCTTCGCATTTTTATTAAATGCATTTTAGAGGCTGATTACATAAATTGAGACATAAAACATTATCGATCATTCTGTCAACCATCAGAATCTTTAACTTTATACGTCAACATTACGTAATCAAAGACTGTTATCACATATATGGTTTACGCTATTTGCATCACGTTGGTCTATCTTCGTGTTGCATGTTATAATAATTAAGTGAAGTACTTAACTTCCTCTCTATTTATAGAAACCATACATGTAATAAAAAAATATATCCACAGTAAGATCAATATGCACTTTGTTAATTCCTTCTAAAAATCACGCTGATAATTGATATATGCAATAATTCCTAAAAGTTGATGTGTCAGAAATGATATATTGGCTGACACGTATAAAACTCGTCCTCATTATACGCGCAATAGGGTTTGCCAGAATGGAATCGGTCTATAGCTTCAAGATCAACAACTATGTAATTCAGTTTAACTTTACTATGACACAATAGAGTTTCGTTGATGTCATTTGATTTGTTATGAAATAGGCCAGGTTTATTAAAGGGCAATACGGGAGCGATCTGTCAGTGATATCTTTGTACTGTGTCCTGTGGTTTTCCTGTATTGTCTCTGTTGCTATCGGCGTCAATGATAAATTGCCGTGAGGACAATACAGTCACAAAGAATGCGAATGGTTCCATTTGTCAACAAAAATGTTCAATATCGGTCTGAAAACTTATCCCCAAACTTTGGCTGGTCGGAAATTTCCGGCAATTACCCTATACACAACCTTTCCGGAATACAGCTTGGCACCTGGTGAGCGAATTGTTTAAGCGCCGAACAAAATGCCTAAGAGAGATCTTTTGGGATCAGCGTCTGAACCAAGACACAACCAGTCGGTAGTGATCACACAATAACGTCAAATTCTCAACACTATTTTAGTGTTACTATGGTGCTTTTGTGGCAATTGGTAATGTCCGCCTTTCTTGGACCAGATTGGCTGTTAAAAAGGCTCACTCATATCGAGAAGAGTGTCCTACTGTTAGTATGGTATATTGTAAACGTTGGATGCTGAATAAAGTGTCCACTGATTCAAAACAAAACCTTGGAAAATATTGTTGAGGAACTAACAGACAGGTCCAACAATTATGATTTTAGGTTTAATTCGGGATTTCTCGGACAAACGAAAAATAAAAATATCTTTACGCAAGTATACGAACTCGCGTTTGGCCTAATCTTTGATATGTAAAATGTGTTTTTGTCTTAAATATTCCTTAGATCTTGAATTTATTCGGTACTCATTATACTTTACTTAACTAAAAACATTAGCCACATTTACTAAACAATTACTATTTTATCTTCATTCACTATTTTAGACAGAGTTATTTACTAAGCGTGGATCAAAGATTCAAAGCATTTGTAGCGGAACGCATACAGGCCCACGACCGTGGTTAAGTGGATATAGCCTGTGTGACAACTGACCCAGTTTGAGTACGCCAGTTGACCTCTGCTATATGAGGGAGTCACGTAAGGTGGCTCCGGCAATCATGGTTTTTTTTAAGGTTTCATTCCGGTTTTTCATCGTACTTAAGTAAAGCAAATTGGAAGTGGACAATCCGTTCACATGAAAGTGAAAGCCCCCTTGAGAACAACGTTAAACCCCAATCGAACAAACCCGTACACATATTGTTTACCTTTAACCTGTTTCCAGCATACAGCGGTATACTAGATGTCCGCGGTGTGAGTTGTCTTTAATTATTGGATACCGATCTTGAGTGATCCGATAAACAAAATAATAACTTCAATTTGTGATCGGCTTCAAAGACGGAGTGAGATGGCTCCGGGAGGCAGATGTCATCAGTCTCCCCAGCCCTCCATCCACGCCAATCAACCGTTAAATCAATGTGCACTTGATATTTTCTTCCTACAAATAATTGATTTGGTTTAGGCTAAGCAAGGCTGATGAAGATATTATTATAGCTGACATTTGTGGTTGTTGGAAAAACAAGTACTAACACGTAAAACATTCGTTCGTCGGCAGAACGTTAAACTCTACCCGCCGTCCCAAAAACACACAACATTGAAACGTAACATGAAGTGAATTGCTAACCAGACTTTTCAGAAAAATGGAAACTCCCGATAAGGCGTATATTAAACTTGCTATGCAAAGTGCAACAAGTTGTTCCTGTTTTCCTGTGGAGGCAAGCACATTTTTCTCTCTTCCTTTATTCAAAGTGTGTAACCGGTTTGTATGCCGTAAGTATATGTTGTTGAAGTTTTGTTACTCAGGCAATGTTAACCAAACATCACAGAGTCTGTATCGACACGAAGGCAGGCATTCTACTCTATATGTTAACAAAACACATCAAGATAGGATTGAATCCACATCAAGTCCCAAATGAATCTTTTCGAAATGAACTTTTATTTTTGCTGACTGACTTTATGATTGTTCTCGGTCACCAACATTAATTCCTTGTAATTGTGACAATCTGTCATAAAACACAATTATTCTCAAAGTCAGGTCAGGAATTCAGATATCAATTATTCTCAAAGGATCAGGAATTCAGATATCAATAATTCTCAAAGACGTCAAGAATTCAGATATCAATCATTCTTAAAAAAACCCAGGAATTTATATATCAATAATTCTCAAAGAAGTCAGGAATTCAAATATCAGTAATTCTCAAAAAAGTCAGGAATTCAGATATCAATAATTTCCAAGGAAGCCAGGAATTCAGATATCAATAATTCTCAAGGAAGTCAGGAATTCAGATATCAATAATTCTCAAAGACGTCAATAATTCAGATATCAATAATTCTCAAGGAAAAAAGGAAGACAGATTTAATCGGTCTCAACTCAAGAAAACAGTATTTAGACATTCTAGAAGAAAATCGATTTCAATTATTATCAAAGAACGCAAGAAGGCAAATGTTAATCATTGTCGAAGGACGCTGGAAAATAGATTTCTATCCTTGTTAAAGAACACTGGAGGACAGATTTTAATCATTCTGGCAGAAGTCAAGAAATCAATTAACTATTCCCCAAAAAGAACGCAGCAAGTCAGATTTCAATCATTGTAGAACAAATATGGAGAAAAAAATCAAGTATTCCAAAGACTGCAAGAAAACAGATTTCAATGATAATCAAAGAAAGCAGGAAACAGATTTCAACCAATGTCAAAGAACACAGGAAAACAAATTTCAATCAGTGCCAAAGAAGTCAGGAAGATAAATTTCAATCGATGTCAAAGAACACAGGAAGACAAATTTCAAACAATGACAAAGAACACAGGAAAACAAATTTCAATCACTGCCAAAGAAGTAAGGAAGACAAATTTCAATTATTATCAAGGAAATCAGGAAGATAAATGTTAATCAACTCAAGAGAAAGGTTATAATCAATCGCGAAGAAAACAGATTTCGATCCTTCTCAAAAAAAGCAGGAAAACAGGCCTTAGTCACTTTCACAGAAAAATATATTGTATCCTCCTCGTTAGTAGGAGAGATTTATTCAGTCTCACCGAAGGCATTAAGACGGGTTTCAGGTTTCGTCAAAGAACGTTTTAATCATTGTCAAAGAACGCAGCAATTAAGATGTCGAAACTTTTCAAAGAATTCAGATTTCAATTATTCTCAAAGAAGTCGTGAAAACAGATTCCAATAATTGCCAAAGAAGTCATGAAGACGGATTTCAATCATTCTCAACGAAGTCATAAAGACGGATTTCAATCATTCTCAACGAAGTCATGAAGACGAATTCAATTATTCTCAACGAAGTCATCAAGACGAATTCAATCATTCTCAACGAAGGCAAAAACTGGTCCTATCAATCAGTTTTAAATAATACAGAAGACATTTAAATCATTCTCAAAGAACATAGGAAGATATATCTCAAGCTAGAGGCGAAACCTATCGTATCGTAGGTTGATATGTACTTCCTGTGTTAAATATATCGATGTGTATTGCACCTTAATTATCATACTACTTACTACAAATATTAACGATCTGACCACCATGTTGTTCTATACACTCTAGACTGAATTGACAACAAATCTGTAAATCCCTATTTGAGACACTTCCGATTTTGTCAGATTCGACATAGGAACTCTCTTATTTCTCCAAAACTATTGATCATAGATAATTCCAAATTATTGCGTTTTCAAAGGATAATGTGAGCGTATTTTTTCGCCCAAGATTTTTTTACAAATGTTTTCTGAATTGTATATTAAAATTATTTTTAAACGATTTCCTATGGTTGGAGAGACAAAGAAGCAACTGAACTCGTCCTCGGCAGAATTCTGAAAAATGAGACAACCCTCTTCAGTTCAAAGGCTATTCTACTAGAGTAACTATTTGTATTTTCTTTATTATAGTCATTACATTCTGAGAGAAAAAACACAAAAAAATGCACTGTAGTTTAACTGCCGACCTTGTTTAAACTAAGTTTTAATAAAAATATTAAGTCTTCATCAAATCTATTTATTTGTAATTCTCTCAGTCCAGGCAGACGTTAAGAGACATTTAACATGCCAACAACAAGAGAAAATATCTCCAATGAACAAAACAGCGATAAACATTTTCTAATATGAG
The DNA here is from genome assembly GCA_034783855.1 of Mopalia kennerleyi. Taxonomy (NCBI): domain Eukaryota; kingdom Metazoa; phylum Mollusca; class Polyplacophora; order Chitonida; family Mopaliidae; genus Mopalia; species Mopalia kennerleyi. The sequence continues at coordinate 4,860 of JAVFBX010218124.1, read as the reverse complement.
CCAGGGTAGGCCTATCTCTGTGAATATCATTCTCGTTTATTAGGACAGAAAATAACTTTGTTCGGGATCTTGATTTAGCAAGATGTTAAATCGTATTTTGCGTTTGAAGTGTCTAGCTGATAAGCCAAGTCTGTTTCTTTTCGCTCCCTATTTCCATCGGCCTTGGGTGTACAATGTAAACGGCAAAACGCACCCAGTATATTGTTTAAATAGTCTACAATATTACTAGATCACCACAGACTTCATATTATCCCAATAACGCCTGGAATCGATGACAATGTGTAAGGCTTTACGACATACACCTGATGAGTATTGTCTTCACGTGCATCAATTAAACAGAGCAGGTGTATTCCCATTATCTCAATGGGTAATTTCTGACAGACCTTTAAGTCCATTTGATTAACTTGTTAATTATCATAAAAATAATCTACCGGTTTACAGCAAAGGCGACAACAGACTTATACACAAGTCTCTGGCAATGATTTGTCACATTAGTCAGAGAGGAGGGTATGTTTCGTGTTGCCGACTTCATTAACAGACTGTTCGTGATTGATCGGATAAAACACTGTCCTATGCGGTTAGCTTCAAAGACGCCGTCAGATCGATCCGGGATGTGATATTGTCATCAGTGTCCACCCAGACCTTCACTAACGCCAATCAACCGTAAAACAAAAAAAGGTACTCTTGATATTTTCTTACCACAAATAATTGATTTTTTTGCAAAATATATTTTATAGGCTCCCTGTGAAAGCACTGATGGCATAGGATAAAATAAACACCAGTAATCCATAAAGAAACAGTTGATCACAAACAACTTCCCGAAATCTACAGAAACGTAAACACATATTGTGTCATCTATGTTCGATAGAGGCGACGCATACACTTAGCCACTCTAATTAAAATTCGTGGTATAAATAATTCTTAAGAAGGCATGAAATAGGGAAGAAAGACAATTGGACTTATGTCCTTACACCATTGGTTTAGTTAGGAATTATGTGTTATAGGTCATAGCACATTAGGTCTCGTATATTTGCGAAAACAAGGTTTCAAGGTGATTTATTTTACTCGTCTGTTCAGCTAACAGCTCCATGATATATGTCCTTGATATACGCATTGTTTATATTGAGTAAGACGTAAATAAACCCTAAACCACAACCACCAGAAGACTTAAGAAGGGTAAATGTTATAACTTGAAAAAGGCAGGTGGTTTCTGTTATTTATTGAATAATTCCATGGAGGTGGTTATTTCTGACATACGCGAATTATCTTTGCCAATGTGTTTTGCATTATCCAAATGCTGAATTGTTTAAAAAGAGACGTCACTCGGAAGTTTATTTATCTCTTATTATTTCTGTCAACACAGAGCTCATAACCATGCCATGATATGTTGTGATCACGACAATGTTTAAATGTTGACTCTATTCGAGATTCACACTTCTGGACATTTTACAACCAGGATGATTCCGTGATATACGTATTCAAATGAGGTCAGTTTTTCTACACTACATCGTTAATATTTCTTACATGTTTTCCAAGTGAGATGTTCATAATCTTTATCTTTATCCCGGAAGAACTATTTTATGGCTGGGAACTCGCATACGTGTGATTCAGTTTTTTTTGCAAAAGAAGTACAATGTTGACGATCAACAGCTGGGAGCATATATAGCATATATATTTCGTGTTTGTAGTACTTATATCAATGATAAGTCATCGATCTGAGCTGTTTCTTTTTAAATTTTCTATGACAATTCCATACCCGGCGATTTCGAAACAACATGATGCTTAACGTTGCGTGCCAAAATAGAATGACGTTATTTGATACGTGACGACAACTGGCGTAGCCTCTATGTTGCGTAGCGAAAGGAATATATTATTAAAGTAGACAGTCTTCCGAAGTGTCAGATAAATTACGTTTATAAAACCACACCAAGAAACGACAGAAACCTGTTCACCCACACATTTATAAAACCACACCAAGAAACGACAGAAACCTGTTCACCCACTGGAAAGTCTTACACACGTAGTATTCACCATGGCACTTTTGCTTCAAATCACATTGTGGGTCCAGCAATTTGTAACATGATACATTGTCTACATGCTTCTTATCGCCGTGCGGTTCTGTCTATCTGGGTTTAAAAGTCAACTAGTGCTGTGAGATTTATTTGGGACAATTAATATCACTAAATTGTACCGATCAGACTGTGTGGTTGGTAGCAATTTCTAGCTTTCTAACAACGTCTCATAAATATTGCATGGCCGCAATCCACTTCCAACAGTTTCGACATAAAAGTCGGCTGACAACGTAACCGGTCGTCCGATCTCAACGAACTCACCTACTAACGCATGCCCATGGGTGTATATAACAGTAGCCCGCTGTGAATTGTAACTACAAGTATTACAGTCATAGTAAGGAGGTATCGTGTCTCGTGGAAATCAATTGGCTGTGAGGCGTATTGGCTGTAAGGCGTATTTCATTTATCCTTTAACCTATTCACTAGAACAGATTGTAATCAACAACTCGCTTAGTATATTTACCGTTACTATCACCTGGAAAGATAACAAAATCACCCAGCCACGATCTCTCATCCAATTAAATGGCTGTTTGTTTTTCCCTCCGAGTTTCACCGCGGCTGTCTAACTTTAACACTGATTAAACACACTAATGAAAATATATGTCCTGACAACCGTTTTCAGGATCACCAAGGCATAGCGGCTTGGGTTGTGGGAACTGTCGTTAGAGCTACACCTGCACATTATCTCACCCATGGACTTCTTTTTATTTTATTTGTTGCATTTTACCGTCAACAGCACATTGAACCATGCATGGTGCTATGAAATAACCCTGTCATTATGATTCCCATCATTCAGAAGACAGAAAGCCGGTCTTTCGTTTCGCTCGCCATTCTAATGTCTGTATCAATAGTCAGTGACAGAGAGAACAGGGTTATCGCTGTTATCACAGACTCCATTATAATACGATCCAATAATCCGCTTTGCCACACAATATATTCACCATCTTTCAAAGAAACTAATCACATTTTCTTCGACTATATTCAATTGTCTTCTTTATAAATGATATTTTGAAGACATTCTTACAGACACCTGTCTTTAAGACATTCCCAGAGTCATATATATGGCTGGAGTTCACTGTTGTACGGAATGAAACGTATCTGTGAAAAGGTGATAACGTACGAAGCACTTCAACTGTACGACCTCATCCAAAAACTGACAGAAAAATATATTTTATTAAAATAACAGAAATATATTTATATATCTATATCATGTCTTAATTTAGGGTGCCTTTAAAGCTAACACGAGAAAAAAAAACAGTGATGTTTAAACTTCACGGGTTTGTTAAACAGCATATTTCTTTGAAACATAAATGTTAATCTGAATCAGGAGTCTGCGCTATGAAAGGTTATCTGAATCAAGAGTCTGCGCTATGAAAGGTTATCTGAATCAAGAGTCTCCGCTATGAAAGGTTATCTGAATCAGGAGTCTCTGCTATGAAAGGTTATCTGAATCAGGAATCTCCGCTATGAAAGGTTATCTGAATCAGGAGTCTCCGCTATGAAAGGTTATCTAAATCACGAGTCTCCGCTATGAAAGGTTATCTGAATCAGGAGTCTGCGCTATGAAAGGTTATCTGAATCAGGAGTCTCCGCTATGAAAGGTTATCTGAATCAGGAGTCTGCTCTATCAAAGGTTATCTGAATCAGGAGTCTCCACTATGAAAGGTTATCTGAATCAGGAATCTCCGCTATGAAAGGTTATCTGAATCAGGAGTGTGCGCTATGAAAGGTTATCTGAATCAGGAGTGTGCTCTATGAAAGGTTATCTGAATCAGGTGTGTGCGCTATGAAAGGTTATGAATGGTTTTTGTGCCTTTAAGAAAGTTTTTGTGATAACACTTTCATAGTGAAATATCGAAAATAGCATGTAAGTTTAGTTACTTGATGTATTTGAATTGGCCTCGAATATTACCGAGGGATTTCAATTCATTTTTTAATATTTACTTAGATGCTTCCCGATAATAGGCTCTACAAACATAATTATATAACATGCAGTGACACGTGTTTACACCTGTTCATTGCAGTTTTTCCGGTTAGTAATTTACTTAAATTGGACCCAACTAATTCTAGTTGTTTTGACCGCGTAAAATATGACGCAGTTCGGACTAGTTCGGGTTTCAGAGCCTTAATCCAGGATGTTATCGATTACAACATTATAGCCCGTCACATACATCCTCATTGGTTATCGATTACAACATTATAGCCCGTCACATACATCCTCATTGGTTGAAGTCATTTTAATGTCTCCCTCCTAAAAGTAGACCATAACTGGGTGACACACATCCAATCAAGTGTAATCATTCCACAAGATTGAATAATAGACGACAGGCATAATGTCAGTCATGAAAATAGATTAATGAATGATCGAAGAAAATTACATTAGTGGTCATAATGAACACTTTAAAAAAAAAAAAATTTCAACTTATTTTATAAATTGAATCGTGGTATTTAAGGCTCATGTTGATTCAGACGTTGTTGTATTTGTAACAAACTGTACGGTATTTGGTTTCTCACGGCCTCCCTAGATTTTCTCATCTTGTTGAGGGAGCTTCTTCTTGTTCTCTTCGAATGTCCCATGTATGTATAACTTGGACAAAAGTAGCTGGTTCATATATATGTTTGATCTTTACTTACAAATGTTCTGATTTTTCTATGAAACTCATATTTTGATGAGTTGCTGCTTGGAATAAAGAGTTCCTCAGATGACCACAAGAGCAAAATGGCACCAGAAACTAAATAAAATATGGTGTCTTCAGCAAACATAAATTATGTGGACATTAGGTTACAT
>JAVFBX010218091.1:0-11532 GCA_034783855.1 Mopalia kennerleyi | reverse complement strand
ATAGGCCGATTTTGGATACAATGCCGTCCGCGCTACCCATATGGGCGTTTCACACTTCTAGTTAATGGACTTCTGGTTATACGGATTCAACGTTTTTTGATATTCAGATGCAGTCCTTATTTCTAAAGTTTTGATACAGCTACACTTCGTATCTCTATATAGTGTATAGTCTATATAAGATACATATTCGCATCTTGTGCTGGTACCGATGACTATAGACAAGATGAGCATGTTTGTGATAATGAAAGTTCCAAAATGCTTTATTAAAATAAGCGAGAGCTCTTGATTAATTGGTGAAACTATACAAACGAACTCACCAGATCAGATTGTTATGCATATTTATAATATAGTTATCCACTTCATATATCAGATATGTGTTGGGTTATTTAATGTGGTTAGACCAGTTAAAGTTCGTGCATAGTTATAATTGTCAGCTAAACTCGTTACTAATTATTTGCATAAATAGCACAATTTTTCAGAACAGGTTTGTTTTAATCTTAGTTACCATTCCAATCTGACACATTGTTTAATTGGTAAACGCATCATCCAAGGGGTAGTAAACTTATTTGATGATGATGCACTTCAACAGTAACCATTAAGGGTTTATTGAAAATGTTCCTTTAAAGATCTTCAACAAATCTACCGCATCCGACAGGGTGTTATTTTTATTTTATTTATTTCACCGCATACTAAAACATAAACAAATTTAGCGTATGGGACGAAACGGACCTGTTGTTCCGTTTTGCCCCATACGCTAAATATGTTTTTCCAAGGTTCCACATTGGGGCAAAGCGGTTTGTTCCTTTATTTTTCGATTTTGTTTTTGCCCTACGATAAGTTATGTGGTACTTAAAGCAAAGTTAAGACCTTAAATGTATTATGGAAATACATATATTAAAATAAGGTGTAATAATAGCCCCAAAGTAAAGTGCACGGTTTTACCCCACTTCTCCCTATAGCCGTAAAGGAAACACGGCTATAGGCACATTCCCATTTTTTCATGGAGAGAAAATTTTAAGAACTCCCCCACTGTTCGGTCCTAATTTTCGCCTTCATTGCTCTGAATTGAATCCGCTTTTCGGGCGCTACATGTTAACCTGCAGCACCTAGAGTCCAACCGTTGTAAAGAGAAAGTTTTAAAGATCGAACGGGATAACGGCTAAGAGGGATTGCTCGTTGACTATAGCTGCTAGCCGATATATGGAGTTAAACTCCATATAACCAACGGAAATTCGCCGGGTGAATTGAAAGTTTTCCTTCCATGAAAAGAAATAATGTGCACAAAGCCGTATAATATACGGCATAGCAAAAAAACACAATAAAATCGATGGTGAATATGTGCTCTTGAAAGGGATTCGAGTCATCCGTCGGACATAGCTCATATAGGATTGATTTTCATCGGGCGTGTAAAATTATTTTGTTCATTACTGACAATAATCACAAGGTCCCGTACATAGACACCACCATGTCCCTTAGCTCAGAACACCAGTGCAACAAGGTCCTTCCAACCGCCCGCAAAACGAAGCAGGGTTGACGTCTCTCAATGTGACGTCTCTACCTTAAGCGGTTTTGAGAAATTAGAGATTCTATCAAGAATCTAACATTAATTAGTCTACGAGTATAGGAGCATCAGGAATCGGGTGGAAGACACGAACATGACCTACCAAATGGCACAATGCCAAATCTGCTTTGTGTTGCCCGAAGAATTGACATCACCATGGTAATGAGAAGTTTTCTCAAACCAGTCCCGTGAATTCAATGCAAGGAACTTTCGATTGTTGACCAAGTTGTTGCAAAACAGATTTTATTTTATTAAAGATGGAGACAAGAAGTGAAATTTGAACACACAAGTAATTTTTTGGACTTTATTTTTCAGCAACATTACTGACCATATGAATAAAGCACATGTAAACAATGTTAATACAGCCAAAATAAACAAGAAACTAACAAAATTGAAGGAGTATTTTACATCGGCCAGTTGTTCAGAAAGCTGAGTAACAAGTCATCATGATAGAAGATAAAACATTTCAGCTGTTTACAAGACTGAGATTCAAGTGGATTCAAATCTCAAAGGAGAGAGGGTTTCTTATTTATAACTTTTAAAAATATTGACATTCTGTAAAGGATAAGTCATGATTTGTCAAATTTGTTCCACTTTGCTAAAGATTTATCGTCTATCCAAAATTCTTTTCTTTTGGATTTCTTAACACATAATTTTTTTTTTTTTTAAATAAACGCTTTTGAAACCATCACACAGGTTCAACACTTAACCTTTGCTATCTTTTCACGAAATTTGTATAATATTCAAACAATTTAAATAAGGAAACAAAACAAAGCAAAGAAAATAAGTTCTGCATTAAGATAAGTGAATTTCATTTCAAATACAAAACAATGGCACTAAGTCAGTAAAAAAGATTTACCAGGAATTCAGTAAAAGATTTCTAAAACCTTGACTACATAACAATTAGAGTATCATCAAATGTTGTAAGATACAGGGAGAGTATTTTAGAAAAAAAGGTTTTGTCTTAATGAAAATTACTCATAACTGCAAACAAACAAAACAAACAAAATTAACTTCCAACTGTTGTGGGAGGACGTGAAATTACAAAATCTAACCTTTATTTCCATTCTTATACTTCATTAATAAATAAAAAAAACATTTAATCATTTAGTATTCAAATAGTTGAATAAGCAGCACTTGTATCTAGCTAGTAGCCGTGGATCCTCTTTAGGCACTAGTTAAGAGCTAAAGAATGGTAAGGCAGTTTGGAAAACTAACCACAGCCAACGGAGTCGTATTTGAATCCTCAGCTGGGCTCTCCTCTTTTCATATCAATGGTCCTTTTGCAAAACTAATGATCAGCCCTGTTTGTGGTCAATAAATTAGACAAACTGTATCTCATCAGCCATTTCCAAATTGTTCAAAGTCTTTGCAAGACACACACTTCCTCTATATAAGCCAAGCCATATCTTTTAGAATAACATAATTCCAGCTAAAGAGTACCACATTCTTTTCCTCCTATGTATAGCAGATAATTCCACACAAGGTCTTAAGACTAATGAAACTTCTGATTAGAGTGTGCTAGTGTCAGATGGCTAAAAATGCAACCCCTCAGAGTGGAATGTCCATATGAATCAATGACAATTGTTTGAGAGACTATCTTGGCTATAAAGCGATTTTAAAAACATGTTGAAAATCTAAGGCTAAGCTGGTTTTTATTGCTAATGAAGCACATTTCAAACAGCTCTCTGAATTGGGATTTCTTTTTCCTCACTTTGCTGGGTGTCCATTTTGGACAAATTATAATATACTGTGACCGTTACATTAAAGTGAACTCTCTAGTTGAACAAGCAGTGCATATATACCAGGCCTGATTATCATTTGACAAACATAAACTGTGTAAACGTTTTCTTTTCTGACCAATTCAAATGTTAAAGATTTGCTTCATGGCTACATGTACAAACATGTTTTTAATGATGACCTAATTGTTGCTAGATGTAGTATTTGATCTCTCTCTATTCTGATACCAATAAGTTACAAACAACCTATACATACAGCACTATATCTGTGTTAAACACATATTTTACATATCACATCTCCATTTAAATCCTAACTTAGCAATATTCTTTAGAAAATGCCATTCGCCTTCCAACATGTTAATACTTCACATAAAAAAGGGATAGGTATTAATGATTAAAAACAGTGTTAAATAGTTTGAAACCAGAAGATCTTGTCAAAACATTCATTCTGGTCAAAATGCCTTCCTGATGTAGGTGAATCTAAGCCAATGGATTACGGAATTTCTCCCCAGCAAACTTGGCCTTATCTCCCAATTCTTCCTCAATACGTAAAATCTGGTTATATTTGGCAAGACGTTCTGAGCGGCATGGGGCACCTGTCTTTATCTGGAAATAAAAGTTATAACAGCTGGTCATTGTCTGCTCACTGAAGGATCGTACAACAAAAGACAATAAACTGGTTAATTATAATTTGACGGACTGTTTCATTCACTTTTAAACCAGGTGAAATATGGTTGGTATGTAGAGTACTGACCTGTCCCGTGCAGAGTCCAACCACTAAGTCAGCAATGAAGGTGTCTTCTGTCTCCCCACTCCTGTGAGAGACCATCACCCCCCAACCTTGAGCCTGGGACATCTTACACCTACAATAAACAAATACACTTCAGTTTGATTGGGGTAAAACATCATACTCAAGGGTATTTAACTTATATAAAGACAGATTGTCCATTTCACACTGTGCCTTACTTTAATATGATGGAAACCACGTAAAAACAACCCACTTGATTGCCAGAGCCACATCATGTTGTTATTACATTCATATAACTCTCTGCTAGCCATATGGCTGGAAGTTTCCTTGGTAGATAGTCTCAATGCATACTCAAGGGTATTTCACTTATGTTATGATACATTGAGCACTTCTATTTTGAGTGACATAAATATGGAAGAAAACCAAATAAAAACATTGTAGCCGGACATTAAAACATTCTGCCACCCTTCTATATACACTATTTTGAACCCTTTTTGATTGTTACTTACGCCTGGATAGATTCAGTGACTGTTCCAATCTGGTTCACTTTGAGCAGGAGAGCGTTACACGCTTTGAGGTCAATCGCTTTCTGGACTCTCTTGGGATTGGTCACCAGCAAATCATCACTAAAAGAAAAGTACTTATATATAGTTTATATGCACCTAAAGCTGAGCCATTAATAACAGTCAGCTGGTCAACATGAAATGGGTCATCCGTTGTAACTGGAAATGTTCTACACACATTTTTTTTCTTCATTTAAAAAATGTTTTATTTCGAAAAAAGAGTTAGGTGAAGGCTGTTCCAATTTCCATTTTCCTGACATGGCACTTTATTTGTTAGTTTGGGGTGTCACTTTTCTAAGAACTTAGAATCACTCAAGTTTCATGGAGCGAGAAGAAACCTTGTGTAAATACTGCTTCTTTATGGTTGATGTAGAGAGCTTCTACTTACCCCACAACTTGTTGAGAGACAGCAGCAGTAAACTTGGTATAAGCTTCCCAGTCATCCTGATCAAATGGGTCCTCAATCGTCTCTATTGGGTAGTTAGCCAAGAAATCTTGGTAAAGTTTAGATAATTCGTCGGATGATAACTGAATTGAAAAACTTTTACTTCAGGATTTTGGTCAATGTTTATTTGTATTTTGTCCATTTGCAATTATCTTCTAAATAAATAAAATAAAATTTCATCAGATTCAATTGGTACAATCCTTTAACATCCTGTCACACATGAATTCCTACAGATTTGCACTTGTTTAGGTTATTCTGAACCAAGAACAAAGATTCAAAAGATTAGAATGATTTCTTGGGTGGTTTTTCAAATTAAAACTACAATTTATTTCTTGACCAGTTTTCTCTTATCATTTATATTACGAGTACAACATCGAGTTTGTTTAACATGTTTTATACTTTAAATATATTCATCTTCCTCTCCCCCAAGAACTGAACCATAAACCTTGATCAATTGAAAACTTTTCATATTTATAGTAATGTTTTGTTTATATATATCTACCAACATCAATTCAAAAATATCATTCAGAGTTTTCGATACATTCCTGTAGAATTCTACATCTTGTCCCATATTTGGAATATGTATTGCTGGTTATTTTATTTTTTGATTCTGTCAAAATATAGCGTCAAGTTCTCGGTTTTTGCAATAATACTTCTCAGTACAAAATAAGATATTTGCATAAACTGCAAAGAACTGATCAGGATTCAGCAAAACCAGTCTGCTGTAAATGGAAGTCTTATACAGGAAACACATACCCAGTCTTTAGGGTTAGAATTCTTGTTTTTGAAGTCCAGATCATATTTTCCATCCTTGTAGAACTCTGAAGCAGCTACGTCCATACCAATCTTAATTTTTCCAGTGTATCCTGCATCAGCTATAGCGTTCATCAACAGATCCAAACCTGCATGCACAATAATAATTTCAGTGAAAACTGAAGTGGGCGTGGCTAAATGGCAAAGGAAGCTAACATCAACACAGCAATAAAAGGTAGTGTTTGCATAGTGTAACGTCACAGCCGACAGCTTGGAATGAACTTCCATTTAGCAAGAGGGCCCATAACAAGGTCAGGTGGCAAAGGGTTAAGGCAAGAGAATAAAGTTAACTGTGTTACACACTTCATGTGATTTGCATTGCCCCTTGGCTCTAAGCTGGCAAGGGTAGAAGCTGGTGTTGAATACATTGTACTGGAGGTTATTTCACTTGGACGACATGCCTGCCCAATGGGTGGAGGAAACCAGCCGTGATGTCTGCATCGACCGGACACGACAATCACAAGGCACAAGACAAAGACATCAGAAAACAGATAACTCTCCCATAGTAAATGTATTTTTGTACATTTTGTTAGTATGTTGAATGTCATATTTATCCATCAATAAGTTGTAAGCATAAAACAATGTACACAGTAGTCAGGACTATTTAATGGGACTCACTTGTTTGGTCTTATCTATATTTAGAATTGATTAAAATAATTTCTATACCTTCTCTGTTGTCCAGAATATTGGGAGCAAAGCCACCTTCATCTCCAACATTACAGGCTAGTCAGGAAAGAAAATAGGAGTTAAATAATACATTTTGTTAGTTTGTTTGAGGTTTAACGCCGTACTCTGGTGTTTTCCCTTATATAATGAAGAGTTGAAGACAAAATGTGGTTTTTGAGTATGATCATGAAAGGAAGAATCTTGCAAAACTGTAGACATTTATTTGCTTCAAGTTTTATACAGCATTCAATAAAATTTGCCTTCTAGGACAGAGCTTCACTGAATTACAAAAAACAGAAAACCAAGTATAAATTTACATAAAGTAGAACTGCTGAAGCACATTTATCTGTCTGATAACTTGATAAACAGGTCACACTCACCATCTTGACCATATTTCTTCTTGATTACATTTTTCAGACAGTGGTATATCTCAGATCCCATTTTCATGGCTTCACGAAATGAGCTCGCTCCTACAAAAATAAAAATTCAAATATAAGTTTTGAACGACATTTAGAAAGGCTAAAATTGATGTCGGTACATTGATTGATTGATATCTAAATTATATGACAACAATTGATACCAGCACAACCATAAAATGTGACGCGTTTTGATACAGTTGGAAAGTTAATCTTCCTGCAGTGCAGACAGCATTGATAGTCTTGATACAATGACGACAATACAGGCTATATGTCGATTTGTTTGTTTGATTAGGGTTTAACGTCCTCCTCAAGGGTATTTCACTAACATGATGACCGACTAACGGGACACACAGGAATCGGGATCTCTCGCCATTACCTGCACATCTATGTCTGCTAGACTTACCTGTTGGAAGAATCATGAATTCTTGCATGGCGAGTTTGTTTCCAGCATGGCTACCCCCATTAATGACGTTCAGAGCAGGAACAGGCAGGATCACTTCTTTGTTACCAGCCAGGTCAGCAATGTGACGGTACAAGGGTACTCCCTGTCAAATATCATCAAGTCATTTCACTTCCCAAAATATTAAAGATCAGTCAGAGGCTAAAGTCTAATGGTTTTAAGCTCATTTTCTGCTATTAAAAGTTCAAATTTAATTGATTTATTTTAATCACTTTGGATTAAAGGTATTCATCTTGGATTTAAAGGATGGCCGAGACTTAAACAGATCAGGAGGGTATTGTTTCACAAAGCCATCTACATCTTAGTTGACTTATTAGTATGACAACACAATACTTTCAGTACCGGTCGCCATGACAATTAAGATGAACTGGGGCTTAAATCACTTTTTGAAATGGGCTCCCTGTTACAGGTCACCTATGCATTTTATAGAATAGTTGGTAAAAGTAAACATCTTTGATTGGTGTTAAATGTTGTAGTTTCAGTACATCCTAGGAGGAGTAGTAGTCCAGCACACATTAATCACTGAACCACAGCTGCTGGCCTTCTCCTGGCTTTTTGGGGGATTATAGTTAACGTCCATAACATAAATTAAATGAATTGATCTTTTTGTTTGTTTGTTTGATTGGTGTTTAACGTCGTACTCAGGGTATTTCACTTATATGACAACGGATTGTCCACTTTACAATGTTAATGGCCTAATTACGGTGGAAAACCGTGAAGAAACCTCGTAAAACCCACCCCTGCGATTGCCGGAGCCACATTGTGTGACTCACTCATATTCCCGAGGGTTAACATACAGACTCAATCCTGTGAATGGTACATCAAAGTTGGCATCAGTAAGCGTGCTCGCTAACCACTACACCACAGCCCTGAATTGATCTAGAGGGCATAATTTTACAATAGTTTATTAAATGGGTGCTTACTTTTTTGGCAGCTCCAGCTTTACAGATGGCCAGAGACACCCCAAGGATAGCATTGGCACCTAGTTTGGCTATAAAAATAAAAGAGGAGTTCATGTCAACCACTTACATTATTCCATTTATAGATTGGTGTCTTACACTCCATTCAAGGGGTTTCACTTATACAACAATAGTCTACAAAACTGTAAGATTATTTTCTAATCACTCAATGCTTACAGGCCGGCTCTTTGTCCCAGGATATAAACGGTATGTGCAAGTAAAAATTAGGGCAAATCCAACAGCGTGACGAATTTTGGGTAATCAAAATAATTCTATCAGTTTCATACATTAAGCTTTGTGTATTTCTGCATACCAAATACACCAAATCTAAGGCAGGTTCAAGAAGTAGTTAATGTGTTATTCATTTTTAATGGGAGACCTCCATTATCTACTTTAAGCCGGAAGAATGAGAATAAACTGAGAGGGAACAATGGTGCAGCAGCAGCAGAATACACATGTGCCAGTAAACTTAGTATCTGCTAACCTAACAGATTGATTGATTGTTGCTTAATGCCATGTTTAAGGGTATTTCACTTATTTGATGGCTGTGTACTTCCAAAGAGTTAACAACACAACTACAATGTGAAGCGTTACATACAAACACTATTGGAATATTAATGTTCCTCCACAGCGGACAGCAGAAATATGCCTCAATTATACCGCCCTTAGCAAGTGGGCCATATTTCTTAAAGCATATCAAATTTCAATAGCCGTTTGAGAAACTGTGCACTTGCATAAGCAGTCTGAAAGACCTACATTTATTTTCTGTCCCATCTAAATCCAGCAGGAACTTATCAACTTCTTCCTGGTTTGACACATCCACTCCCTGAAAAAGAAAAGATAAAAACCTAGCGAAATACATTTGTAGACGTAGGATTTTAGTCAGACAGAATGTTTGCTTGATTGGGGTGTGTGGTCCTTTCCAATACTCATTTCATACACAATGTATATTGATACAACCTTAAAAATCCTTCATCGAATTTTTTGAATTAAATGTTAATAAAGCCATATTCTACATTTCGATCCACAATATCATCTCACATGGCTGAAGAACATATTAATAAAGCATAATTGTCATATTTTTGTTGTGATAAGTGGTAAAAAAAAACAGTCTCTCCGGCTCTTGGCAATGCATTTATACATTATTAAAACACTATAGGAAACCGAGATTAAACCTTGCTAAAACCAATCCTGACCTCCATATACTAGAGATCCACAGGGGACACAGAAGTTGTGGGGATCATTAGTCTGACAGACTAACCCCTGAAACATGCTTTACTGTTAACTCACCTGCTTGACGAGGGCTGGAGCAATTATATTGTTCACATTGGCAATAGCCTGGGAAACACCTGAAACAATAAGACAATTTGTTTGATTTTTGGGGATTTTTTACAAAGCACACATGCGAGGACTTATTGTCTCTAATTGAATGGCTGAAGTCAAACACCGTACTCCAAGGCATTTCACTTATATGACAGCAGTCTATAATTGCTTTGTTTGTTTGATTGGGGTTTGTACTCAAGGGAATTTCACTTATATGATGAGGGATTTTCCACTTCACACCGTTCCTTGCCTTATTATGGTGTAAAACATCGTAAAAATCCACTGCCATGATTGCCGGAGCAACATCTTGTGACTCCTATACCTGAGGGTCGATTTCGTGAACAGTACATCGAAGTAATGTTAGAAAGTGCACTTGCTAACCACTACGCCACAGCCCTGTGTATTATTGCAACAGCAGCTCAATAATACAATGTGTTTCCACCTTGAAGGAGACTAAATGATCCTCCAGTGCTAAGTAAAGACAGCATGGATCATCAGAATAGATTGAACACACACAATTGGTTAACTCACTGCACAAAACAGCTCACCTTTTCCATGGTAGGCTTTTTTATCATTGTCCCTCATTTCCAAGGCCTCATATATACCAGTGGAGGCTCCACTCGGGACAGCCGCCCGGAACACACCTGTTTAATATAAGATTTATAAACAATCAAATTAACACAATATTAAATACAAAAATAATTGATTTTTTCAGTTTACTGGGATGTCTACTCGGGCTTTGTACAAGGGTATTTTAAATTCAGCCTATTTTCCCAACCAAATTAGGTTTTTTGGTGAAGTGAACAATTGCTTCATATGGACGCCCTGTTTTAAAAAATTCTAACATGCAGGAGATAGGAAAACTGTCAAAATTGGACACTCAGTTATTTGAAAAGTGAAGCAAAATGACTTTTGAACACCATACTTTTGATTTCTGGCTAAAACAAAATAAAGAAGCTCTTACAGCTTTCGTGGTGCTGGGCACTCTTGGCCTGCCAACTTTTTAATTAAACGAATTAGCTATTATTATATAAGCCAGTTAACAAAAATTTATTCATTTTTGACACAGTTATTTTACTGTCCTACTCCAGTGTATTTCACTTCTTTGATACCTTTGCATTGTTTTATTTTCAACAAAAAAAGAAAACTCATTGTAAAAAAACTCTTGCAATATCCACTTTCAGATTGATTGGTGTTAGCCAATAGTATCTCACTTACAGGATGGCAGGGTATCCACCAGTTATTGCTAAACTCACACATTCAAAAGATGTAAAGAGTATTGCTCCATTGGAAAATTGTTGTTCCTCCAGAGCTAAGTAAAGCAGTATGTATATACTTGAAAGGTCAGTTGCCCTCAGCGGCCAGAGGGTCCAGTTGTACCCCTGGTGTAAAAGCATATTTTCAATACGGCAAACCATTAACCTATGATCAGCAACACAACAATGACACATCTCCCAATTTTTACCTTTATCAGTTGTCAAATCAACCTCAACAGTGGGGTTTCCTCTACTGTCAAAGATTTGACGTGCAACGACTTTCTGAGCCATGATGATACGTGTCTGAAAAGATATGATCAACATCTGATTCAAAGACCATTATTCTAAGGGGAATAACTTTTGGTTATTTCCAAAAGATTACTATGAAAACATTGTTGCAGCATATACATATGATATCAGGGTTAGATCTAGGCTGTTTTAGAGTCCTTAAAAGGGACCCTTTATAAAATCAAATGAGCAGTTTTTTTCAAAAATCAAATGAGTTTTTTTCTTTTATCAAATGAATTATCCATTATTATGTACCCAAAATGTTTCCTTACCAATGAGGATACAGCACAAT
>JAVFBX010218069.1:0-11534 GCA_034783855.1 Mopalia kennerleyi | reverse complement strand
CTTCTCGATTGTACTAAAACATCAATTAAGAAAATAGGGTCACTGCGACTCATTTTGCTATGCCGGGTCACATATACCTAAACTGAATATTCACATGACACTAGTTGTTAGTCAGAAAGGTATAAAACACTGCCAGTGCTAAATGAATGTAACACGTTTTTCTACATTTTAGCCACTTGCCAACGCCAAACTAAGAAATGTAGACAAAGTCTATAGTAGTGAACCTATTTACTAGCATTTGCCCAATATGCTAGCACCATTCTGTTATCTGAAGAAATGTGCCGTTTAGACTACCGTCTCGAGGGACACAAATGCATTGATTTAAACAACTGTTCAAGGTATTGTTAAAACCATGACGGTCATACCATCCCCTGTCTTTAATTTGACAAGTTTCACTCTAACATGAACAGGGGGTGAGCATAGACAAGCCTAATGAGTATGGCGCAATATAGGAGACGGATTGGTCAAATGCTAGAAAAACCTTTACAAAACTAAAACCGACGTCGATCAACAAAAGTCGATTTCTCTTTGCTTGGTCATTATTTCCCACCAGAATGAAGTTCTACAGAAAAACACACAACCTTCCCTAGCAAGACACAAACTCCAAGCTAGATCTTTACTGATTGACGTCAGAGCGTATTGCTTTTCCGTGTTTCAGTCACAGGGGTTCGGTATTATAGTGATCTTATATGTATATAGAAAAGAAGAAAGGTGAACACTTTCGGAGTCGTAAAAACAATTCATTTACATGTTGAAATATAATTTTTATATATATATTTAATATAACTAGCCAAATTTTGTTTTGAGTGCACCTAAATATTCACTTTTACTGTCCTGTTCTGTAATTCATTTTGACTCATTATTTCAGCATTTTTTTTTTTTTTGCATCATTACCTCCGGATATAATGCTGAAATATTTAATCAAAATGAAGTCTTCGTTTTTCGGAATTACATTTCGTGTGTGTTATGGTAAATTTGTATTTAGAACTACAGATAAATAGTTTAGTCAGTACTGCATTTATGAAATCCAACAGTTTGTTGGCTTATCTAATCATCGGCAAAATTTAGACTCGGTTCTGAGAAACAAAATGTCTATTATGTTATATTTTTATATTATATATGTATTATGTCCCACCAAATCAAAGTAGTACCCAAAGTGAGCAAAGAAAACTCACCATTAAGATAAGTTATCAAATAAACTACAGATGGGTGTGAAGGGAATGGCCGATTAAGATGAAAGTTGTTGCGCGAACTAAATTAAAAGTACTATCAACAGCTACACGAAATCCCCCGATTGTTCGTTAAATAAAGACTACAGATGGCTGGCCCTAGAATGAGGAGTTTTACTCAATGGATTATCGGGAAAATTGAAACTATTTTCTTGGACGGATGACAGAAATTGTGCGATAAGATAGGACTATGATGTACAACCAGAAAGTTTGTATTGAGCGAGGACGGACATTGTCGGCCAGGAATGTTGGCTTGATCTAGGATTGACATGGGCAGCTGAAAATGTTCTCAGCTGTGGCTTACATGCAAAACCAAAACTTTTTCTTCAGCTATAGCTGGCATCTACAACCAGAGATTATGTTTTGAATTAGATATGTCATTTCTGCTTCCTGTAACGGTCCTGTCATGTCTTCTTTGTTGCGTTAAGGGTGGTATCATTTACCCTGTAACGGTCCTGTCATGTCTTGTTTTTTGTTGCTCTAAGGGTGGTTTCCTTTACCCTGTAACGGTCCTGTCATGTCTTGTTTGTTCCTCTAAGGGTGGTTTCCTTTACCCTGTAATGGTCCTGTCATGTCTTGTTTGTTGCGTTAAGGGTGGTTTTCTTTACACATTGGACTGGCTCGCCGTATTATGAGAGATGGCTTTTCGTGCCTGACTTTATACCAATCGTTATTATTTGTGAAGTTTTCTTTTATCAATTACGTTAGGGCCGTGCTATCCTTGAGGTGATTTACATGGTCATTTATTGAATAAGAGTCGGTGAAATGATATGGCATGAAATGTCTACCCTAGATGAATTTGTTACACGATTAAGAAAGTTATCCACACATTCAAAACATAATTGTTCATACAATGCTGTTAAAAGCCTATTTTCCCATTCTTACTTACTTTTTTGTTTACCTACCCTTTAAGCAAGCGATTGAATCTAAGTGTAAAATGTGATTGTGTTAAGACTAGTTTTATATGCTTTTACTATAGCAATAATTAACTGAAGGTACCCCTAGGATTATCAGAACTTGAGAATGTCATCCAAGGCGTGCCCAACATACTTGTCGAAATTGGCATAGGTCTGAAACTAATAGGTATATGTGTAAACAATGAAGTGTACCTTCATTGACTTCTGCTACTGTTTCGTCCATCGGGACATTTAAATGCAGGCCTAGCGCAATCCTGTCAAATTTGAATCCGAGTCGGTAATGGAATCTGGGCTGTGTTACAGAGAATGGAGACGTTTGCAACCGCTTACAGTGATATATGTATATTTCAAGAGAGACTAAGTGGTTATGTAGTCTTACTTTGTGTTATTTTCGGTCGATCCTTAATCAATCTTATCTGTAAATAGGTTGACCTTAAAAATAGGGTAACTTAGTCCCTTGACTTAAAACAGTACAGATAGATTATGTCTCCGTTCGACAATTGCACTTCAGTTTTAACTTGAGCCGCGCGACTAACAGTATAAACAAAACAAAGTTGTTAAACTTAACGTTCTTTCACATTTTCGGAGACACTGTAATATATATATACCTACATATAGTAGTATATCGAAAGCTCGGATGCCATGAAGTTGGCATCGTTTTTGGTACATGCTTAGAAAAATATGGTTCTAATGGAACCCTGTAAGGCTCTTCTGCCATGGCCCTGGTGGAACCCTTTGTGGTTCTGTATGGAACTATCATAGCAGCTGTTCCAAGTATTTCTCCCTTTATCAAAGAACCGTTTTTGTCGTAATGGTTCCATATAGATGGTTCAACTTTTTTTAAAAGAACTGTTTTTTCCTTTATGGGTCCATACAGATTGTTCCATCAAAGAACCATCATTTCTAAGAGGGGACACAAATTTATAATCGCACTATATATTATTTCACTATGTATTTGACCTAGAATGCGGGATGAGACTGTTGAACAATAATAGCAATTAGATCAATATATACACTTGCTGACATTTACAGAAATCGCCACATTGACAACCTTAAAAGGGGATTCGTTTTGCTTAGTTGGATAATTAATGTCTCTCAAATGTTCAATAAATATGATATGAACGTGTTTCACATATGTTTACATCGAGAGAACGTCTAGCAGAGTAGTTCTGATGGTATAACAATATGGCAAAGCCCCTTAATTAAATTTACACATAAAAGACATTTATTCTTGGCACTATCTCAGTAAGAGAAAAGAAGTGGCTAATTGTATAATACAGACATCCTCACTGTGGGACCAGAAAGACGTGATAGGATTCCATTTGTAAATTCAAAGAGAATTCCCTTCAACAGCAGCCTAGAGGGAGCCGTAAGAAATCACATTTTACCACCATGAAAGGACGGATTTGGCAAAACTTGTGAACGTATTTAAGCTTAGTACATATTTGGTTACTGTTCAAAGATTTCAATATTGGCCTAAAAGAGAGAATCAGCCTAACAAACCCACTGAATTTGTTAGTTTATATGCTAAGTGACTCTTATTAGCTACTTTGTTACAGTAAATGAAACGTCTATCATCCCGATATAAAAGGTTTCCATCTAGAGAGTTGGCCATACGCCGGGATATGACAAGCCGTTTTATCACTTCTACCTTTATTCTACATATGTAGATTTTTTTTTCTACATATGTTGAATTCTTTTTCAAATATGTAAAAAAAAAATTCAGAAATGTGAAAAATAATTTTATACATGTGAAAAAGAAAATCTTTTTCACATATGTAAAACAAATCATATATTTTACTTATAATGAAAAGAATTTCACTTATGCGAAAAACAATTCAACATATGTGGAAAAGAATTTGACATGTGTCAAATAAACCTTTTTCAATCATGTAAAATAAAAAGGCCAGTGGAACTATGTTGTATATATGTGAAATAAAAGCATCCACAAATACAGAATTCTCCCTCACAGCCTTGATTTAGCGGCAATCGGTCCAACTTTCCCCCATGACGACGTAAACAGGATAGAAGCCAAATCGCTTAAGATACAGAGTGTGAATTTGGAATGCAGCTTAATATGATGCTAAACTACACTCCTATTGAAAATGGGATCATTCCAAACAAATTTCAGTTTTCCATGGCAACAAATTTGTCCGGTTCTGTCACTTTTTTGACATGTTTTAAACAATATTTATTTCCAGAAAAGATGGAATTGATGGGCGAACAGGTCAACTGTCAACGCGACCTTTATCAATGTCTCTCCTATCGTTTACATTTTAATTATGCGATGAAAGACATATTTATTCAATAATTGTTTTATATAAAATACTGTTTGGCTGTTTAAAATACATCAATTGGTGCTTCCTAACCCCTTTATGGTGTCATATGTATGTCTATTAATTAGTCCACGATACACTGTTTAGGTTTAATTTCATATCAAGGGTCTACATATCAAACCTTTTGGTTAAGCTAATAAAATTACCAACATTTGTAAATATTTGCTTATTTTCATCCAGAGACCGAAAATTATCACCGTATAACAGGACATCAATACTGGGCATATCATCTATGTTTCCGAATGATCTGTGTCTTTGTTTAAGATTGGACTATTTAAATCACATAGCAATTCATGATCGAAATGTTGACTGCGGAAACCGTTGCCAAAATGGCGATTATGAAAATATTGGACAATATAAAAACTGATAATGTAAATGTTTTTGCTATCTAGAGAGTAACAGACAAGCAACCCAAAGCGATCATAAACTTAATAAACGGGATAGATACCTCTAAGTCTATCAGAAAGGACACAGGGAAATCCTTGTCCTGTCTGTGTGGACATCTTTCTGATTGGTTGCTGTCTGATAGTTCAATGACATGTTAATCCGTTTTGCTGGCAGCTGGGGCCAGGGTGAAACGGGAAAATCCTGATCTGATCATGTTCGTCCTTGCCTTGGAAATAATGTACTAGTATTTTCATATTTGGATCATGCGGAAGTCAACAGTTTCAATATCAAAACTTACTAGTACTTATTTGTTCCCCACCCGGGTACATGTTAAGATCTATGGCCCTTGATTCTTTATTTGTCGCTTCTGCTTGATTGGGGTTTAACAAACTCCGTAGTAAAAAGGTTATTTCACTTACATGACGACATGCCAGCACAATGGGTGAAGGAAACCACCATTGATTACACTGGCAACAAACAAAGATAAGACATGGGTCAAAAACAGGACAATGACAGGACGCAATAGAACGACATCACACACAGGCTGGCCTCTATGAACACCAGTGCAACAGGAATCTATCTAAAGCCTCCACGATGAAACTTAGACAAATCTTGTTACAGTACGAATTCATTTAGAAAAAAGGCACACGATAAAAGACTTAAACAGCAGTAAATGTCATCGTCTTAATGAGACACGCCCACGTAACATATGCAGAGATTTTCAACTAACGGGGTTGTTTGATTCGTCTACTGGCGAAGCAACATCTGAAACTGATAAATGCAATTTAAATTTCACCTATTTAAATTTAAATACATTTTATCCTGACAGACTTCGGATACTAAGACAGGAGATGTTCATACATGGTATTTGAATACACAATATCCGAGCGTGTCACCGCTAGAGATATCACATAAGCACCGGGGTATGAAGCTCCTGTCAACCGCTAGATGTCGCCCTGAAAGTAGCAAATACACCGAAAAGCGATTGCCACATATATTTAACCACAATAGTACGAGGGTGACAATCTGCCATTACTATAAATAATACAATAAAAATGAAGCTGATATTTATAGAGGAAATCCTCGTTTATTTCACTTTCTTAACAGAGATGTCGTATGTTGATGTTGTACAGACGGCTAAATAGCGACTTTGACGTTCATACCCGCCATGACAGTTCAAGGGAGACAATCTGTGATTAGTCCGAATAATACATTAAAAATAAGATTGCCTTCCACAGGTCGGAGCGCTACCTGTATTTTAATGCTATTTTCCTGACCAAAATAACCTTTCTATAGTAATTTTTGCATCATGTAAATGATGTAAATATAGTTGAATCGAACGATAATTAAAATATATCTTTATTGGAAAGAAATAAAAGTGTGCCTGCCTCTACCGAGATTATAACTCTGTTATCTGGCTAAAAGGGCCAGCACTCTCAGTGATTTTGCTTCAAATGCTTACCTAAGAACCACCACAAATCTTAATCAAGAAAAGGCAGCGCATCTTCCTCAACTGGGTCACTAAATTAGTGTCTTTTTATTGAGAAATAAGCTTCAAATCTGTTTTATTGTCTGGGCTATTCTGAAAACCTGGTTCTGTAAATATATATTGTTATTGCAGAGAAAGGAAAATGAAAGCATACATGTAAATATATACATTGCTGCTCTTTCATTTTATGCAATAATTTGAGTGGATTTGTAGTATCTGTGTTATTTTGGGGAAAACACATTTTCTGTAATTGAACGGACAAAAGTCGACCCCAAGAAACAAAAAGTAACTGGTCTATCGAGTATGATTCCTAGCGCCAGAGTCACCTTTGCGTATAATAGCTTCATTGCAGTAGGCTGCAGGTAATTTTTGTTTCGACCCAATTGACACATTTATATTTTTTAAGAAGTTGTGCATGCTTTGCCAAAAGTGCGGTATACACTCATTTTTAAATAGAGATCAATTCATTCACATACTCGAATGCATAGAGTGACAATTTGTATTGAGTGCATAAAACAGAGAAGTTATACTGGTGACGTCATTGCCAAGAGCGTCAAACTTCACTGTTTTGTACTGAAATAAAAAAGGTTGGGTTGACTTATTGATAGGAAGGGGTAGGGTGCATTTTTGTTTGTTTATCTCAGACCAGAAGACTTTTAATTCAAGTGTTTCTTCCTCAGTTTTTTCTCTATAATTTGAAACAGATTGGCGATATCAACGTTTCGATTTTCCTGCCAGTCCGCATTTTTAGGAAACATAAGTACAACAACAGGAACAACAACAAAACTGCCCCGGCATCGTGTAAGTATTCATAACAAGGGTGGTACAAGAGCTATATAGTATGGCGTATGATAATAGTCAGGATATTCAAAACTTTTGACTTTTAATGACGTGGTCACCTATTGGCTGTAAAGTGTCCCGCGCAAATGCAGTGGATGATTTTTTTCAATCGAAGCACATGGTTGTGGATAAGATGTTATGCTGTTTATCTTGGAAAATTACACTTGGGCTATCTCTATGAAATTATAAATTATACAGCGAATGGTGATATTAACGCTTAGATGCTCTTGATAGACCACATTTTGTTTAGGAAACATACTTACAACATCGAGGAAAGTAATAACGTATTTAAGTTTTGATGTCCTTCGAGAGAGAAATACAATTGCCTTACATAATGGCTGTTGTCGATTGATTAAAACTACGTGCGACTCCCTGACACGATGTGCACGCAACGAATGTGTCGTATTTATCGCACGGTTTCAGTTCTTGGGTAAACATCTAACTGACACTTGATGGCTACAAACTGTTAAAATCGCATTTCACACTATGTAGTTTTTTTTATCTTAACTTTGTTATAATAAATAACTAAGATAAACAAATGAGTGAGTTTTTAATTTAATGTAAATCCGATGACATTATCGACCAGTTAAATATAGTTTTGAGGAAATTCTACCTGAGTTATCTCCAAAATGATCTACTTCTCTAACGGAATTATCTACCGACTTTTATTTATCCGGCGAATAACCCAAATACACCCTTCCGGAGGTTCCGGACCCTTCACTTGCTTCAACCCATGTCAACGTTTAAAAATTAGATCAGAGACTATCTCACATGGCCAGAAGAAGAGAGTTTCGACAAATGTCAGTGTTTCGAATCTTTTACTGGTCATGCAAAATCTTAACAAAATTACAGAAGAGCAAAACACGTTCTATAGAGTATCGATTCTATCACAAAACGCGAATTCGACGTACAAACTTATTTGAAACGCATTTTATCCCTGCTGACAGTGTACATATCTTAATAGTTTAATACTTTCAGGTAACAGTCTGCAAATGGGAGTTCATGGTTTGAGAAAGTCCTGACGTTAACTGGGGCTAAACTGAGTGGAATGACCAGACTGGTAGAGATTGTCACCGAGATCGCTCCTCAGTTCATGTATGCTATACCTATATTTCCCCACGATGTGCATTTGCCACGTTTGTCTATGTGGATTTGACAACAATGCATATGCAAACTATTGCCCTTGTGTGACAAAAAGCAGAAAAAGAATAGGATATTAATATCACTTAATCGAGATGCGATCGACAAGTGTAATAACTCAGCAATAAGTTTATTCTATTTTCCCATCATCTTCTGCTCAGGTGATAATTAGCAAAATTGGAAAAATGACTCGATTATTTTTTACATAATCAATAAAAAAAGACATAATGTAGTAAAAAGTAAAATTGTTTTAATAGGAAGCAAATCTTAACCCACACTGACAATCGAGCACAAGGTAAGGTCGTTGATTATTAATCTGCGCTTGAAAAAAAATTCATCAATTTTAATTCTCTGCATATAAACAAAGGTGCAATTTTTTTGGGCAAGATAGCCTTGATGAATTCCTATAAAAGTAGCTTCAAATTATAATATCGTCATCAGTTCGAGTTGTGCTCTGAGAGATTCAATACGGTGATCAGATATCCTGCTATTAACCATGACTACTCTAACTCTTGTGACAGCAGTGGTCTGCCTCTTCGCCATACCGGCTCTCGGGGGCTTTTCAGCCAACAGCTACCCACGCGGCAGATACCCTCCTGGACCGTACTCAAGGACCGGCAGCTACCCATATCCACCGATCCGACCATACCCGTATTACACTCCATACCCCAGACCAGGCTTCCCTGTCCGTAAGTATTTTGTTTTAACTTATGATTTTTAGCTCAACTACTTTGCTGGTGAATGATCCCAATCAAGTCAAGTGTTTTTGACTTCCTATCAATTTCGTTATCCTACAAATAAAGAAGTGTCAGTGTAAAATAGGAATGTACAGCTCAAGTGTGTGACTCGGATATTGACCAGACATCGTTATGTTTGTTTAGTTTGCTTTACAGGGGCTGAATAAATAAATACTACTTCACGAGTTTTATCGATAGTATAGTATAGGGCGAGTTTATCTAGAAATTGAAGTGATTTATATGAAATATCGCGAAGTCAATCTGCTGTGGCTTTCTTCGTCTGCTTTACGTCTGGTCATTGTCATGTACAGTCTTTAGTTGTTATACCTATGACGTCGAGGGTAGTTTCCTTTGAGGGGCTCAAATGACTTCAGGGCATATGCAACACACCTCGGGGGTTACGAACAATTTGCCAACAGGAGTGGCCATAGTTGTTCCTCGACTGTTTATGGTAGCCAAATACAGATGTTAGACAAATCCATTTCCTGAATAGACCAATGTCGTCACGAACTTTACTTACAATCATTTGCTTCAATTCCAGGCCCCGCCCAAGCCCAACAAGGAGCTGACGGCCAGGGATCTCAGGCCGCTAATGGTCAGTCTCAGGGCGGACAAGGGACTCAACCTGGTACACCTACTGGTGGACAGGGAGGAAGAGATGCTGACAGACCCAACCCTCCTGATGCCATTGCATTCTCTGGAAACCGAAAAACAACCCAGTTTTTCTTCCAGCAAAGTCCTGTTATCTTTAACGGTGTTACCACAAACATTGGAGGCGGATACAACAGTGATTATGGTGTGTTCACTGCCTTTGAGTCCGGTATCTACCTGGTCAACTACAACGTTGTCAGCCCAAGAGCAGGTGTCAAAACAGCAGCCGTTGATCTCTTCAGGAACAAGGACATCATCAACTCAGCCAGCGGCAGCGGAAATTCTGGTGAAACCTCAAACTCTGCTGTTCTCTTCCTGAACCGTCATGATCAGCTGAGCGTACAAGGTCGTGCCGAGAGCGCCGTCTTTTGTGGTGATGGCGGTAATGATGCCTTCTGCAGCTTCAATGTCGCTCTGTTGAAGATTGGCGTGTTCTCAGACTCTAAAGCCGCCAGACCGGTCCCCGGATGGTAAAAGAATATGTGTGGCCTCATATCCAAGAAAATATAAGGCCTTGAATATGTCTTGAAAAGATGTTTTCAAGACAAATAATTTATCCAAATTGTAATAATCTTTGTAGCCAGTTATATTTATAACACTGCACTTAATGTCTTTTAAAAGCCTTGGTTAAACAGTGATTTATATGATGAATGTAATTTTCTGAAACTTTTGTTGCAAATTGTGCTTTTCTGAAAATATGTATACGTTCTTCAGCTAATAAACCTTATTTGCATTGATTGAACGAAAATTGGTTTATCTGGCTCCATGTGAACCTTTTCATAGCCATAACAGGATATAATCTGTAACACTTAAAGGGAAAGACCAACGATTTAAGACCCAAACTTATTACTTTTAATGAATATTTTCAAAGACAAACAACTGTATCTCGCTTGCAATTGATTAAGCATAACCGTTAATTAGTTAATTTAAAAAGCGGAATTGACGTCATTGTTCCAAAACCCGGTATTTATATCATCTAGCTGTGGCTGTCGCCTATTGCCTGTACTGTTGGATGCAATCATATCAAGCTGAAAGTGAGGGTTCTGTCCCCAAGTGAAACTACAGCAACAAACAACCGCTTGTATATATCAACCTGCTACTAAAAAGCGGATTTTTTAAAACCGCATGTCAACTAAAAACATGCTCAAAGTATGTGTTACTCAAAGAGCCATTTTGATATGTATACAACAGATTAATATTGAGCTTGGATGACCAAGGTTGTGTATGCGCCGTATTGTTATAGATGCCTCCCAATGCTTCCATAAGCAAACTGCAATCAACGACAGGTTGAATACAGAATTTTGATTTGTTGATGAAGCAAGTGTTAATCTTTATTACAACAACTTTACATCACTCTGCGCCATCTCCATACACACCGTGTGTACCAACTCACACGAGATCATGTGAATAGTTTTCTGTCCCTCTCCTGTACCGGAGATACGAAGAGTCCAAACCAGGAAGTAACAGCAAGATTTTGGATATGTTAATTATTGGAGAATTTAGAAAATGTTGATGACAGGAGATTTTGGATATGTTGATGACAGGAGATTTTGGATATGTTGATGACAGGAGATTTTGGATATGTTGATGACAGGAGATTTTGGAGATGTTGATGACAGGAGATATTGGACATGTTGATGACAGGAGATTTTGGATATGTTGATGACAGGAGATTTTGGATATGTTGATGACAGGAGATTTTGGAGATGTTGATGACAGGAGATATTGGACATGTTGATGACAGGAGATTTTGGATATGTTGATGACAGGAGATTTTGGATATGTTGATGACAGGAGATTTTGGAGAT
>JAVFBX010218068.1:0-21351 GCA_034783855.1 Mopalia kennerleyi | reverse complement strand
TGGGTGTAAAACGGTAATATACCGTTATATTCACAGCATTTTACCGTTAAAACTACGGTAATGTGTTACAGTGTGTGCCGTATATAATCTCGGATGTAGAGCGGTTCATTTCACGGGAGGTAACTCTCGTGGATTTACTTTTATCACATGACTGAGTTATCCATATGTTTATTGTATACGTCTGAACGATACTCTTGTTTTGATATGATGACATCATTATTAAAATACACTGTGAAATTTGGTGATCAGAAAAGTTTAAGAAAATATACTTGTTTTATTGACAATTTTGTAAATCTGTGCTTTTACTGAGAAAATCTTCGCCAAATTATATGAAATATGATAAGGTGTGCAATCCTCTGGAATTAAAAATTAAGGTACGAATGCTATTGCATTGGTGCTGCCTTTTAGTTGTCGGATAAATATTCTAAATCCTGCTATTTAGCATATGTCTATATTGTGTGTAAAAATAATAACAACAACGTTACGAATCAGACGAATCCTGTTTGAAACTGGCCTGGATATTATTTCAGAATCTCAAACTGTAAGTATAGTATAGTAATGCCCTGCGGAAAATCATGAAACGAATATTAATTGACCAATTCCACCTAAAATGGCATTTTATATATTTCTTAAAAGCAATCATACTCGCACGAGTATGTAGACCAATTAAAATCTATGAATCATCTTATATTCTAACTTTTTATATATACAGTGATAAAAACTGATTGGATTTGAAGCTTATACATTATTTGACCCTAAGCCTACTAAGTAAATTTAAAACATATGTAGCCACAGCTTAGAAACTGGCAGGTAGCGGGATGAACGTTTTAGGCGATGAATTTCATTTTCAGTATGTTTTCAAACTTGTACATAAGAATGCTGTATTCACTGTATTTTGTTATAATATTCGTATGCACTAAAAAACAACTTCATATTGTTAAACAACGGTGCATCCAGTTATACTGAAATATATTGCTTAATATATTTAGGAATATAGTTATTAACGATTGTAAATTGTAATGCATCAAGAAAAAAGACTGGATTACTATCCATCACTGACACTAATGAACACATCCAGTTTAGCTATGACTTGATCAACCACCTTGTTTGATATTAGATATTTTATAAGAGCCTGATCAACGTTAAACATATATTTCATATACACACATTTAAACTAGGCTTTTACCAGAATGCATAGATTCATATTGAGAGTAGCCTGCTGTGATTATCTGCTAATCTTCCTGGCTAATCCGCCACCCCGTGTAGAGTGGTGGTCACTTCCTGTCCGCGATGGGTGGCCTGCAGGCAGAACTTTAGGCTTCCTTGTTCTGTACTTTTGCTTTCCAGTAAAGATAGGCCCCTCACCTGTCTGTAAACAATAAATAGATTATAAGTAAGTGACAAAGAAATCACCTGCTTTTATTTATTTATAATTCAGCACTATCCGTTTCTCACTTTCTGACATGGTTACAACATACGTAACAAATGAACGATTCCGGTTCAATTCCGCTGATCACAAATCAAGCCACATAGTGTTCATCAGGTACGGAGCTTTGTTAAACAGGCGTGACTGATTGTACTGGCATTGATATTGTACAATCATACTGAGAAACATTAATATCTGGCTATACATATTTCAGCCGGGATAGGAATATTTACACACACAGGTACAAATATGAGTAGCTGGGGATAAATATTTATACCGAGGTAAAAATGTTAATAGGTGTCAGAATACGCGGGAGGAAATGTTTCTAGCCATGATGTTACTTAATCATGTTTACAATCTAACTCACTGGTTTGCTACATGTCTGTGATAGTTTGAGACAATATAATGTATTTTAAGAGAAATTTTAATATTCCAACCAAGGTATAAACATTTCTAGATCCGTATTGTTGTTAATTAGGGTTTATTGGCGTTTTCCATCTAGATCCGTAATAAACGTATGACCAGGGTATAGGCACGATTTTACCGATGTAGAAACATACTAATAGCTATATAAGTAGAAAATATAAATACCCAAATAGAAAAGTTTCTTCCCAGTTATTCATATTTAAGCTTGCACTTAAAAGTTTCTATCAATTCATTGGTCTAAATTAGAACGAGTGAAGCGTTATCAGGAAATAACATACCTATGACGCTTATAAGAAACCATAGACATGAACTAAGTTAATCTTGACATTGCCAAACAGTTTCTAAAACTGTCGTTACTTTGTGAAATCGTGCAATGTTCTTTACGTACCACCAGCATTATGGTAGCTCTTTCGTAGCCAAATATGTGTTACTTGAATTACAATTTACATTTTTGTGAACGAATGTTCATTGCAGTCGTTCTCTTTTAGTATATTTCCAAGATCACTTTAATGGTTTTCCTTGTTAAGCAGCTTAGTAAGATTATATTCGTTTATTAACAATATAAATTCATCAAAACAGGGATTAAAATCGATTAATTATTCCCTTTACCAACCACAATGCATATGTGTTGCATCCTATTTCAAGGCAGCACTTCCAACGACAACTAAAGAGCCAATGTCTGAGATAAACATGTTTAATCAATGTACATTTCTTCTAAAAGTGAAGACAACAAAAAACAAGGCATTGTCAAGTGGTCGGATGTTTGTTTTAAAAATCCAGTTCGTTGGCTTTACTGATTAAAAAATCGTATAGTATGTCAACACCATAATATTATGTCTACATAAAACTTTCTATGTATTTCTCGTCTCGTTATTATACAAGACCTGACGACAGGCACTTGTGCTTCATAAAGAAAGAGAGGAAACGGAAGTCAAATTTTGCTCACTATCCAAATGTGGACAATATTGCTATTACATGTACTTGTTTTGTACGATATCTCGTTTTCCTCTTGAGGTCACTTAAGCGTTGTAAAAAATGAGTGCAGTGTGGCATGTTTATGCCATGTCTTAGGCAACTGAATGGACAACATTTCAGTATAGATTGACCTCAGTGACTGCAACAAATATGGCATTTAAAGCCCACCATACATTTCACTTACAACACAACATATCATAGGGTCCTTCAAAGAAAACACAGAAATCTTACACAGTTTTTAACTTGAAATAGTGCATAATTGGACTATGACTTTGACAAAGCCATTGGACGGAATTCGTTCAACATTTACCAAAATAACAAACAATATAGTACAATTCAGTTTCAATTCCTTTAATATCTGTATAATGTATCAATCGAGCAAAACAAACATATGAATGATGTCCTGACACATGAAACAGGACAATTATAAAAACTATTGTTTTTAAAGCATAGGTAGCTTTGAATAAACGGCATTATCTGTTGCAACGTCAACGCAATTTGAAATTGTTTTGCAAAACATATATACAGTATAAAGTTATAACAACTATAGCACTTTTAGATTGTAATTTCTGGTTGGTTCCGTGTTATTTATATCTACACTTTACTGGGAGGAAGCATTAGCTCAGTGCTGATGAAGGAGATTGGAGAACCTCTCCCGTCTTCTGATACACTCTGATCGTTTCTGCTAACCTCATCCCGTTTAGACTTCAAACAACAAATACAGGTAACTAAGATACCTGATATCAAAACAGTTAGCAATATCACGATGACGACAATGACTACATTAATGTGTTTAAATGCGACGTTGTGATTGTCAGAAAATAACGATTCCTTTGAGAGTTTTACATTCCACGTTAATCTGATAACTAACACCATCTTCGTTTCTCGAGAGGGGATGCCATTATCCCGTGCAGTCACAACAAGAACAATTTCTGGGACACCAATATCGACAACGGGACGTGTGTAGGTTATTTCTCCGGTCGTAGGGTCCACTGTGAAATACTTCATGGGTGGATCAATAGAGTATGTAATTCTACCATTGTTGCCGACATCAGAGTCAGTCGCTGTAACCTGATGTACAATTTCTCCTACTTTGGTCGATTTAAAAATAAAAACAATCTGTTTATTTTCAGAAAATTTCGGGGCATTAGTATTTTCATCTATCACATTGATTATAATCTCACGACTTACTACTTGTTTAGGAGAGCCCCCATCTTCACAAGACAAGACCACTACGTGTTGTGAGCTCCTCGCATAGTCTAATTGCTTGCTTAATATTATATGGAATTCGCTCGGGCTTACATCGACTAGCTGGAAGTAATTTGTATCTATTTTGCAGGTAACGTGGGCATTTATTCCAGAATCATCATCTGTAACTCTCACAGCAGCCACGAAGTGCGAAACGAGAGCCAATTCTGAGACAAAAGCTTGTTCCTGTCCAGAGAGATAATCAACAAATATTTCAGGCGAATTATCATTGGCGTCTAGGACAGACACCTGTATCATGGTATGAGCTGAGGATAATCCATCTGTCGCATCCACACCTACGCGGTACATTTTCTGATCTTCAAAATCTAATTTTTCCACCAGAAATATTTCACCAGATTTTGCATCGATAGAAAATATATGAGAGTAAAACTGTACAGTGTGTGAATCAAAGTGATAGGATAATTGCCGGTGTTCGCCTGCATGATGAACAGAGGCGGTGACGCTGATGACGGGCGAGTTTATTTCAAGATCCTCTCTGACACTGACAGTGTAGAGACTTCTGTCGAACACAGGCGGGCGATTCACGGGAACAAACGTTACATAAACGATCACGCTGCCAGTTTTCTGAGGCGAACCCTTGTCCATTGCCAACACCGTGAGCTTACGATTGATTTGGTCTGGTTTCAATTGTTTCTTCAACACCAGCGCTAACTCTGGTGCTCCGTCTAAACCTCGGTTCTCTTCAAGTCGGAATAAGTCAGTACCGCTGGACTGCTCTACTTCATAATTGATAAGGGAGTTATCTCCCATGTCTCGATCGACAGCAGCTGGTATGCTTAATTTTGAGCCAATTTGGGAATCAGCCATGATGGACAAGTTGAGTTCAGAATGTGGGAAAGTTGGTGAGTTGTCGTTCACGTCCACGATGATAACGTCCACTCTAAATATCTGTACAGGTTTGTTTAATGTGTTCACAGCAATATTCAGTTTAGCTAGACATTGGTATTCTTGTTCACAAATCGTTTCTCTATCAAGTTGCTGGAGGAGGTAGATATCCCCGGTGGTGCTGATAACATCGAAAAGTATAGCACGCGGATTCCCTTGCTTCAAGATGGTGTACCTTGTACTGGAATCTACCTGTAATAGGGTAGAGCCCACTGAGTCCAACATGTTTCCAATGATTGTATACACTTGTGTATCTTCTCGCACTTCTATCGCCTTTTGCTGGGGTTGTCTGGCACTAACCGAATAGACTAAGACGACCACGAGGTAGAACAAGGCCATGTTCAGATATCTGATTCTTCGAGCTCAAACTGTTTTAATCTGCTGAAAAACATAAGAGATATGTCGACAATTAGTATACTCTTAAAATTTAGTGTACACATATCTTACAAATAAAGATAGAAAAATATACTGGATACGAGCCATTGTTGAGATTGTTCATAGTAACTTTGTAAGCAAATAATACATTTATTTCTCGATTTTACACATGAGTTTTTTAATCATCGTAGTGACGAAATGTCTGACATTTATAAATGTAGAGAGAATAAGTATGTTTAAATAAATTATAATTTCTATGTATTGAACAGACGCATTTGTTCTCAAAGTAAGAAGGAAGCCTCTGGATTGGAATATCAGTCGTTCTGTACATTTTGAATAAAATTACATTTTTTGCCGCTAATTCTTACCTTATTTGACGATTTAAGAGCACCTCTAGAGGATATCTATCTGTGTTAGGTGTTGTTGATACACTGAATCTGTTTCTGATCGAATCCCATTTTATACGATGATTTACAGATTCCTGTGGATATGAACCTGCTGCGATATCCGATAATCCTGTACACTAATCCTAATCTCTCTGTATTGAAGCTAGCATTTCCTGCAGACATGAGGGCATTGAGCCACGAGTTACAT
The DNA here is from genome assembly GCA_034783855.1 of Mopalia kennerleyi. Classification (NCBI taxonomy): domain Eukaryota; kingdom Metazoa; phylum Mollusca; class Polyplacophora; order Chitonida; family Mopaliidae; genus Mopalia; species Mopalia kennerleyi. Next base: position 15,401 of record JAVFBX010218068.1, on the reverse strand, counting down.
CCCGTGGAGAGGACAAAACCCTCATCAAACCAAGACCAACTCTGACTTACCTATTACCTTCTTTGTATAATATCCGGTCATTGGCACACTTCCTGTTTTATTAAAGCTACATTATTTATCATGTTTTCCTAAACATAACATTCATTGATTAGTTATCAAACGAGGAGGAAGTCTTTTCTGTTTTAATTTGGCGAAGATACTATAGTCCAAGAGTACACTACTATTGTTTAGTTTATTATTCTATACACTAAAAAAACAAAACTATTATCCGTTTAATAATGTACATGCCTTATCGCTAATGTTTTACATGTAAATAGTGTTATACAGGAGTATATAACAACCACCAGAGTCGGGCTATGCGAATTGTTACATATTTGTTTTCTTTTTGTATGTGTGTGTTTAATTGGTTGCATTTTTGAGTTAGGTTATCCAGCAAGAACATATATAACTGTGTTAATATCAACTCATTCTAATAAATTTAGATAATGTTTTTATAATGAACTTCTTCTGAATGATCCTGCAAGAAAAAATATTCCGAATAAATAAGAATGCGTCTATGTTTCATACCCTGTCAGTTTTGATATAACCAAGTTTTAGAATTTAGCTAGTTACTCAGGCTCAGTTTGTTGGATATAGATAATAGTTTTACTTTGCTGTGCAGCGTTACAAAAAGGGACCGACTTGGAAAGGCCAACAATAGGCTTATATTAATCTATGGGTTTGTCTTAAGAAAACAGGTGGACCATAAATCTGCTGCATATCAAAGTGGAATAAATATACCGGCTTGCTGATCAAGCGAATGACTAGCCCATTCCATTTGATATTCGCCGCCGTTAGCCAGTTCGCAGCTGTTCTTATGTTCTTATATAAACAAAGCATATATGTTAGAATGCGCAGAACAAATGATATCAAAACATCCCTGTTTGATCTATCCGCTAATCGATGCTGAAGAAACTTTAATATTTGATAGCTGATATACAGAAAATCCTATATAGACATACAATTTAAAACAATATACTGTTGAACCAGACCAAATGGGACAGTATAGAATTGCTTCATAGGAGGTATAACATGGTACTACTTAACCAAGAAAGAATAAACTGTATTGTTTTGGGAATATTACGTTTTATGCATTATTTATATGCGATATACCACACAGCAGAATCGAAATGAGAAGAAAACTGTATACACATTGATAGAATTGCGGTATAAATATTGAGAGAACCAAAGTGATTTTTCTACCAATTCGGACATGGACTTATAGATACAATCATACAAACATAGTTTGGCTTTTCATGCACAAAATATATTTTTACAAATTTTCTTCGAATTTCTAATGGGTTTTAAATTTAACTGGCCTTAGTCTTCTACTTTTTAGCCATTTTCACGAATAATATGTTCCTCTGGATTCATGTGAATGATAATATTTTCAAGTAAACTGGTGTTGATATTAACTGACATAACAATTCGATAAATTATATATGGTTGATAATTTTATGTAAAAAAATTTATCTCCATTTATGTTTTGTGAAATTTTTTTAACTGCAGTAATGCTATACCATTTTGTCTCACATATCTGAAGATTCTTCATTTTTAATTAATCGATATCTTACGGTCGTTAGATTTATCTTTGACAATGTAAGCACTGTGTAAAAACTCAATTAGATTTGTTTGTGTGTGTATTGTAACGTCTATTGTTTATAAATGAGTAAAACTTGAAGACACTGGTGGTTCATGGCATTAAATGTTATTAATTGGGATCTAAATTCAGTCTGTTCGAGTGCCTGTACGATTGCAAGGTTTCATTTACACTTTACGCATATTACTGCTAAATAAAATCATAATTATAATTGGCTCATGGCGCTTAATATTGAAGTAAGATTTCAGCAAATATATATAATGTAAGGTGGTGTATGCCATGCCACAGGTTCACTAGAGTTGTACTCGGATGTAGATTAAGAGGATTAACAAACTAGTCTGTTCATTCAGAGATTATCGGATAGAGCAGCGATTAAGCAAACAGGGCGGATCATGTTCGGTATAATATAATGGCGATACAAAGGATAGGCGCTTGCTCGAACCTGTACAACTTAATCACCCTACATAACATATATGGTTAATCCATAAATCCCCACAGTTTTGATAACTTTCCTATGTTACGTCGATTTTAAACTCAGTATAATACGCTATGTACTATAAGCCGTGTTCCTTATTATTAAGAAGAAATTTTATTCACCGGAAGGAATTTAGCTAAATCATAGCCTGCAGAAATTTCCTGAACGTCCGAGGCGGCAAAGTTTCTTATGAAGCGCAGATTTATAACAACGAATATTGTATGCTAAAGTTTAAACCAAAAGTAGGTTATCATGAAATCCAAAAAAATTTTAATAAGCAACTTTTTAATAATCGTGTGTGTTGTCACCAGAATCCAGTGTGTTTTTCATGTCCAAGAAGAAAACAGAGTCCATCGATTTGTGGGGAACGTCCTCGAAAGCGATACTTTACCGACCAGAATAGACAAAAACAACATCACTGGTTTGAAGTGCTCTTTGTTGACAGGAGGTAACCCATTGTCAAATTATTTCACAATCATACAAACGACTGGGGAAATATTGGTAAAAGAATCTTTAGATAGAGAATCTATCTGCGGTCCGGACACAACAGATTGTTTAGTAGTTCTCGATGTGGCTATTTCAACGGATACCCTAGCTACAGACATTTTCAGAGTGGATATTGAAATTGAAGATATTAATGACAACGCTCCAGTTTTCTCAGAAACGGAACTGTATCTTATAATACCCGAGGATGCGGGTATTGATAGTGATTTTCCTATTCCAACAGCCAATGACTTGGATATTGGGGAAAACTCTGCTTTAACTTATTACCTGGATCCTATAAGTGATGTTTTTGGTATCGTAACTGTGAAAAGCCTAGACGGAGCCTCTGGGGCGGCCATTTTATTACAAAAAAGACTAGATCGCGAATCCGTTTCATTTTACAAACTGAGAGTATTGGCGAAAGACGGGGGAGTCCCACGGCAAACAGGAACTATGTTTCTAACAATCAATATTTCGGATGTTAATGATAATCAACCAGTCATGGCACAATTGGCAATGGATGTTATATTACCTGAAAATATCCCGTTAGGAACATTGGTTTTCACTACAACAGCTACTGATGGAGATTCAGGTATCAATAGTCAAGTGAGGTACAGGTTACACCCCAGAACAGCCTCTGTCACGGCAGGGCTTTTTGGAATAAACTCAACCACAGGTGACATTCACTTGTTATCAAATCTAGATTTTGAAAACCGAAAAAATTATAAACTTATAGTTGAATCTTTTGACGGAGGAATTCCTTCTCTCTCATCCCAAGCATTGCTTAACGTGACAGTCTCAGACGTCAATGATAACCCACCTGTTGTGAACGTGAACTACATCTCTGGGAAGACATATGCTGTTGTTTCTGAGGACGTAGCTGTCAATACTTTCGTCGCTTATATCTCTGTGACCGATGCTGATTCTGGATTTAATGCAATTTCTGACTGCCACTTTGAACACGACCAGTTCAAGATCGAGAAACTCAGAGAAAATGAATTTCAAGTTGTTACATCATCTGGACTAGACCGTGAGTCAAAATCTGAATATTACCTCCAGCTAACATGTCAGGATAGAGGCGACCCAATTATGGGGGCGTCAGGTATCTTGCATGTTAAAGTGACAGACGAAAATGACAATGCTCCTAATTTCAAACAAAACACCTTCCCTGTAATGGTACAGGAAAATTTAGGCGTCGGTAAACCTGTCATTGAATTATCTGCAATCGACATTGACGAGGGAATAAACTCACTGGTAAGATATGAGATTGTGTCGGATGAACCAGAACCCAGTTCGTTTGAAATAAATTCAGAGACAGGGACTATTTCTGTGGCACACCCACTTGACAGAGAGTCTTTGTCTGCAGTTCTTTTAGTTGTCATCGCCACTGACAAAGGAATTGTTCCCCGCAGAAACAGAGCTATCGTCAATATAACGATATTAGATGTTAATGACGAATTTCCAGTGTTTTCACGTGACGAATATCCCTTTTATGTGCGTGAAAATGTCCAAACAGAGGTCATTGTTGGCAATGTGAAAGCCTTGGATGCTGATCAGGGAATCAATGGGCAGGTGAAATATTCCATTTTAAATGATGATATAAGATCGATATTTTCAATAGATGAGATATCTGGAGTGATAGAGACACGTTTTCCTCTGGATCGAGAGTTATCCCCCTTAATCATATTTCATGTTCAGGCTTCAGACATGGGGGAACCGACTTTAACCTCAACAACTACAGTCATAATAACCATTATTGACACGAATGACAACTCTCCTTCTTTCGTATTTCCCACAAACAACAATAACACTGCTGTGTTCACGTTGCAAGAAAAATCTATGTTAGTAGCAAAGGTATGTGCGATAGACGCTGATTTCAATTCCATTTTAACCTACTCAATAATTGGATACACAGATCTGTTTTTAATGAACCGATCTTCTGGGGAAATCTTTCTTTCACGTGATTTAAATCTTGAACAAGACGGATCCGAATTCACATTGAATATTTCTGTAAGCGACGGCGGGGTGCCAGTAATGGCAACTAACGCCACACTGGAGCTGTTATTGGTTAACTCTGAGGATATAACTACGCCTAAAGACCTCAACATGTATATTGTAGCGATCGTCGTCGCCTTGACTATTGCCATTGCCGCAGTTATTATCGGTATTATTGTTGTGGTTCGCAAACATGATGCAAACTCAAAGAATGGAGGGAAAAACAAGAGAACTAACTCCCAGAAACCCAAGCGTGTTAGTGTCACTGTGAGACATGATAACCAAGCCTTCAACGACCCATGGGACGAGGGCGGAGAAAAGACAGTCAACACTGAAGTCACACTGAATAACCAAAGGCAGACAGATAAAACATCACAGGTACATTCCATTTGACGATGGTATATATAACAAATTATTCCGACAGTTTTTTCTTGTTAGACCAATACCTTTTCATGGGAAAATGAAAACGGTTCAACCTCAAATAGAAATGTTCATAGACAGATTTTTAAGGTCACTGACAATGTTTGTATCACTTATAAAACTTTTTTGTCGGGCTTGACATTGGAAACACGGCCCTCGTAAAAATTTATTTCAGTTATGATATTGAATACGTTGTACAATATTTCAGAAATACCGTGCGAAGACAAAAGACAAAGTTCGCCATTCCAACATACCTGAGTCCAGCGGTCCTAACCGGAAGCCACACCAGACCTGGCTAACTGATTTGTCGTCTACAGAGGTTTGTATGAATCCATCAAGCAATACTGTGGCTATATTAAATCTATAAAATAACCACCTCCATTATCACCTTCAATATTGGAATCGGATGGTACTTCACAATGACAAAGTGTAACTGAACAATTATAAAGTGTGGTAGCACGAGGCGGGCCAATGATTTATTAATAAACGTAATTTTTAAATATATTTTTACTCATATATTAACATTGAATGACGTAATATGATGGGAACTTAAATTTGTTAACTTCCAGATATCGGAGAAGTTGCCTGATAGCATGAGTGATCTATCAGAGAGAACATTTGATAGCGGTAAAGGTGGGAGCGATAGAAGTGAGCGATTCAGGGGAAGCAACTCTACTCGACCAGGTAAGCCTAAATACTTGACCTGCCATTTTAACGTTAGTTCAATGTAAACTTTTGCCAGGGTTTGATATGTGACATGCAAAATAATAAACAACAGCTCTCAGACCACAATCAACCAATGTACAACAATTTTTATTTGGTCATGAACAGTTTACAGACCGAAATGTATCACAATTATACACTATAGTTATTGCTTATTCACACAGGAAAAAGATATACGGCAGTATTTGAGAAAATGATTATTTCATAACAGTGGTAACGCTTCCTAATATTTGTATTGCTCTTTCCAAGTGGAGTCTTATATACTACTATACAAACGTGGACATGTGTTTAAAGCTTTCAATTATATCAAAACGGTATTGAAGATTTGAACTACCTGTATAAGTGGGGTAACATAAACTGTGAATCAATTATCAAGAAAATGTTAAGTTTACAGTAACCGTGTGTTTAAATGATTGTGATCGGTCTTTATTTTAGGGGCCTATACCTGCAATAATTACAACAGGGGCGAGCCGAGGACTGGTTACCATTTTCCAAGGCAGGTGTTCATGAAGAACGCTGACAGTTCTTGGGAAGTCCAGGGACGATTCTGTCCAACTATTCTTAGTGACGACTCTCAGTCAGGGATACACGGGCATCCTGTATGGTGCTCAACCCCAGAGTGTTACTCGCCAGGTGAAAATGGATCATGGATCCGCGAAGAAATCCAGTCGGATACTTCCGCCAGAGGGCGTATTAGCTCAGAAGATAGCTATCCCAGCTCTCCGCAATATTTAGACAGTCAAACTGCTCACAGTGTATTCGTATAACAAGGCCGTATGTATGTGTGGGTTGTACTTTGACGAGGGGAAATCATTAATTTATTTAAGAGAAAGAACTTATTTACGGAGAGCAAGTTAATGTAAACAGTGCAATTGTATCTGTTATCTCTGTCCTTGTAATAAATTACATTTAGGATATATAAGTTTATATTTGTGTTATTCTGACAACCTTATAAAATATGCATTGGTGTACTATTATTAAGGAAATAAATGCTTCAAATATATTTCCAGCAGTCATGCAAGTGGCTAGATAGACTGATACGTAAATCGATATTAGTATTATACCATTACTTGGTACAGGCATCCTAGTTTGGTACACTCTAATGAATACATGTCATCAGAAGTCTATCAAACAGAAGTATGAAACTCGCCATTACCCAGTCTCACCAGCATTGGACTTTCATAGTGCCATATAACTCATTGCGCAAGGAATGGGGGATATCGTTCGTTTTGCACAGTTTGAATGTTAGAATCCACTGATGCCTTATGGGTAAAATATAACCTTTGAAAAGCGGTAGAAATAACTTTAGCATGATTTACCCATGATGCCAGATCCAATTCATGTCCTTCGAGGTTTCTTTGTCTCGCTAGGGGGCTCTTTTTCAACAATCAGCGGCGGTCTGGTCACAATGCCGTTGAGACTGGGCAATGGCTGGTTTCATAGTTCTGCTTGATAGACTTCTGATGTCATCTATGATATATAAAGTAGCGCATCAAGGTACTGATGGGGTGGTCAATATATATCTAAATTCCTTTATATATGTTTAAAAAATTAACACAACAGTGTAATAATGGCCACGTTAACTGGCTATCGTTAGTTAGAGATGTTCTTAATAAATACGGCTTTGGTGATATATGGTTGTTTAGGCAAAATGTGAATGTTAATCATTTTACTACAATTTTCAAACAGAGAGTAACTGATTGCTACAATCAAGACTTATTAATTCAATTTAGTTCACCTAAGTTATTTTTATACAAATATCTTAAGGCAGACATTGATATTGAATTTGAAATGTATTTAGTATACATTAGAAATCGGAAACATAGAATTGCTTTGACGAGATTAAGAACATCCTCGCATCCGTTGATGATTGAAACCGGTCGTCACGGTAGTGCACGTTTACCACGGGAAGAACGTATCTGTCCGCTATTTCATTAAATAGTGTTGAGGACGAATAAACCACTGCTGCCCGTCTTATCTTTGTCCAGTGGTACCGTACTCGTTGTTGTTTTTACTATAACATGTTCTTGCAGCGGTCTTCTTGGATGGTCAGCACTCCTATTATAGTTTTGAGTGGTTCATTGAAGGGCTACATGGTACCAGGTATTATATTTGTTTACGGGTTCACAATGAGACACTATACACTAGCCATCGGTAGATACAACAACGTGTATGAAACGAGTCTATACTTACGCATTCAGATGATCATGATCTTGCTTCTTGCCAACGTCTGCCAGGGAATTATAATTCGAATAGAGTTGCCAAAATGACCTACCGAAAATGAGACTATAAAAAAGATAAAACTTAAAGGCATAATTTGTCATCACCAGGCTTCGTGGAATAACACAATCTAGAGCCCTGTTTAACCAGAAAAATATCAATTCAAACAATCCTGGCAAGTTCTGGTCAAATACCTGTAACTTGCAGCAAAAACACAATTGTAACCCGAGAAGAAACATGGTCTGGCCATTGTTTTCGAAGTAGTGTGTTGCCAACAGAACCCAGTTCAATACAATACAATACAAGGGCGTCATATATGTATCCATTTCATTGAAAATGATGTGAAATACCAACCAAACAGGAATATAACAAATCGAGTGATTTAACGCGTGTGTTAATAAAAGACACAAAATACAACTCAGTTCGTATATAAGCCTGTTCCCTTATCTTTTCATAAAACCGTTCTGTAGGGTTCACTACCAATAGCTGTCTTCATACTGTAGACGATGAACCAAGGGAGAGAATCTAGACGATACTTGGTGAGGTTACGCTGCACTAATCAGACACTGAATTAAGTTAGGTCTCGTCACCTCACTTCAAACCAGACGGGCTGTCTCGGATGAATTTGCGTCAATATTGACTAATGCCTGCCAGGTGGCATGTAATGGTGCCTAATTATTTTCTCTTCGACGTTTCACCAGTTATGCAGAAATTGTGAGATACGATTTCCCAGAATCTTACGTCGTGATTATATGAACGTATCAGAATGTCGAGCGTAACTGTTACTTAGATGAAACGCAAACTGTATTAGCCTGTTCGTGTATCACGTGAGTGACTTGCGTGGAGTAAGAATTATATAACACCAACTTTCAGCTTATATCACAGCTAATTGGTCTAACGTATTTGGTGGATATAATACAAGATGGTTTTCAAATTGTTTTTTTAATAAAACGATAACAGAGGATCATCTAAAAGGCCATCAATATTAAACGGACCATGTGGTCGAAATGTTATGGAATTGATTCGTGGTGTTTTAGGACACATACTCCATACTGCACAATTCGGCTGTAATATTGCAGTACAGTAATAAACTGCTGTCCCCAATTGTATTAACGCTTACAGTTTGTTTGTCTCCATTCAGGATCCCCATACACGATTACACGTCTTGCAGACTTACATCAAAGATACTTGTGGTATAACTTCCCGTTGTGGCAGTCTAAGAACTAAATACTACTTGTATTTATCTTTTGTCATCTATCATGACTTCTGAATGCCAGGGTTTGGCCAAATAATATACTTGTTCGAAGATATTTCAACGACCATTAAAGTTCATGATGTTTTATATCATTTTTTAAATTAGCTTTCAATATGTCGGCATCGAGGATTTCATCATATAATTATCAAAGCATTAAATCATGTATAAATTCTTTGAGGGGTCTGTGTGATAGTATTGATATCTGATTCTTGTCACAAGATTGGCTGACAGCTCAGGATCTGTATTCACTAAATGGTATTCATTGTGACTTCTATGCACGTGGTTTATCTTCTTGTAATGGTGGCGACAAACTGCCAGTTGGTAGGCCATATGGAGAAAATTGTTTGACTTGTTAAATATCATGATAACTGGTTTTTAGGCTGTGATATACGAACCAATTCGCCCGATACTAAAACCATGCCTGTTTATAAATGAATTGATGTATTCAACATTGGCTCAACTCCATATTTCGTAAAGTTTGGGGTTATAACTCTTTTATAGTCTTTAACTAATAATATTTTATATATTAGCTAATATACTAATATACTTTGAATACTCTGAGTAATGAAGCCTACTAAAAGGAATATTTCATATCCCGAAAATGCCCTATACACTGAGCAATTAGATGTAAAAACGCTCTCCTGTAAAAGTTAACTCTGGGGAGTTGGGCCCTTACCGAATTCACCGATTCAAATGTATATATGCATGTGGACAACAGTGAGAACTTTGAATTCTTTACAAACTATCTTGGCAGAAAGTATTCAATTGTCATATAGGCATACCATGTACCAGGGGTTTTAATGTTTGTGATTGGAACGCTATCATTTAAGGAACAATTCTACATTTGGAGCTGACTTTGCTCAAGATTGGAATTATGTTATTTCGGACTATAATTGTTTGAACATAGACATTATATCCATACCTATGAAAGTTATGCCCATGGTAAATTGTCGTGGCTAGAACACTGTGTTTACTCTACATCAGGTCACCAGGCTGTAAGTTATTTCAGAGCCTTAACTCACTTTGTAGGTTCTGACCACAGGTCATTGGTATTTGATATCGACCGTGATATCGATACTGAAACTTCCTCTATTTATGAAACGAAACATCCCGAATTGTCTCTTTTCTCTCCAGATGATATAAGTCAAAAAACAGACACACCTAGGTCTGAGTGTTGTAATCGGAGTAAACCTGTCTGTCCACGCACTATCTTGTCTATCAACTGCCACTCCCATGATCTGCATATAAATTATGTTAATGTATTTTACAATAATATTGTATCCTCCCTAAAGCGGTCCAGTCAATCGTTTACTAAAACGCGAAACAATTGTGAATTTTTGGTTCCATACTGCTAGGACTCTGTCAGTGAACAGTAGGAGGTTTCAAGAATAGCCTGGTTATTATGGAATTCAAAGGACAGGCGTACACAAGGACAACTCCTTTGATGTTGTACGTCCATCTAGATTCAGGTTGAAATACGCATTACGTTTCTGTTGGAAAATGAATACCAGATTGGACCAGCTATAAGCTTTTGTTGATAGAGGATTTGAAAAATTTTGGTACTGTATCAATAAGGAAACTTCTAAGAAAATTTCTCTTCCACACTGTGTTGGTGGTTCTAATGTAGCCAATATGTGGAAAGACAATTTTTGAGCGTATACTCAAGGCGGGCTTTAACTACTAAGCCCCACTTACCAGATCAAGTCATGTCTGCAGACGTACTGAGTATGACGTGCTGATAATCTTGCAGTGGAATACTTTAAGTAAAACTAAAAGTTTTGTTTTAGTTTGTTTTGATCGCCTTGTTTGTCCACGGTTTCCACGGATGAAAGTAATCCTTGTACCGATTCCAAAAAGTAAGACTGATGCTCTGTCTAGCTTTGATAACTATCGACCAATTGCTTTAACTACACTTTCACAAAACTGGAACGTATTATGATCGCACGATGTAAATATATAATATGTGACAACCGATTTGGGTTCAAACAAAACCAATCCACAGACATGTGTCTGTTCATTTTCCAACATATTGTGAGACATTATCTATGTAATGGCAGTCCCATTTTCATCTACTATCGAGATGCTCGGAAAGCATTTGATCCGGTTCACCGTTGAACTCTGTTTAAGAAATTGTTGATTCCAGGTCTGTCGTTTTATCTAGTGGTAAATTGGTACGGCAAACCGCAATTTGCTAGTCAGTGGGCAGGTATTGGAACAAACGAATTTCGTGTATCTAACGGAGTACGACAAGGAGGAGTTATGTCCCCCCCCCCCACACTTCTTGTATAATGTGTACACCCGACTATCTGACCAAACTTCTAACAAATATCAATGTTAGATGACGGATGGGAAATGTTTCTCTTAACCTTTCGTTTTCAGATGACAGGAGTATTTATATTATTCCGTCGATTCCATCTCTGCAGAAATAACTAAATGCGTGTTATGAATACTCAATCGAAAACGATATCTTGTAGAACCCCACAAAATATGTATGCATGCTTTTTAAAGATCGTTAAACTTTCTAAGACGCCTGATTTCTATATAGACTGTAGCAAGCTAACCTCTGTAATGTTTTAAAAGTATTTGGGTCGTACTTAACTTTAAAGGGAAAGACAACTGTTTTTCGACCGTAACTTATTATTTTTATGGCATATTTTCAAAGACAAAGGTCTGTATTGTACTCGCATTCGAGTAAGCATAGCCGTTAATTAGTTAATTTAGCAGGCGGGACTGACATTATTGTTCGAAACACGGTCGGTCACCAGTGTGTCCGTTTGCTTGTGTATGTATTAGAAGGCATCTGTAACAACACTATGTATACACGAGCTCGGTCATCCAAGCACAATGTTAATCGGTTGTTTACATATATCAAAATAGCTATTTGAGTAACACATACGTTTAGCATGTTTTCCGCTTACATGCGGCTTTAAAAAATCCGGTTTTTAGTACCAGGTTGATATGTACAAGTGGTTGTTTGTTGTTGTTTGCAGGCAATAGGGGACAGCCACGACTAGATTACATAACTACCGTGTTTTGGAACAATGACGTCAGTTCCGATTTTTAAATTAACTAATTAACGGCTATGCCTACTCGAATGCAAGTGCAATACAGATGTTTGCCTTTGAAAATATGCAATAAAAATGATAAGTTACGGTCATAAAACAGTTGTCTCTCCCTTTAATGTTTGTTACAACAACGCATTTCGATGGCTTCTCAAACTGAGTCGAAACAGGCTCGTTTTTAAAAGCAAAATGTGTTATCGTTGTCAAAACTTCTCTTAAAAAGTGTCAATAGCCTGAAAAGTCTATTACATGTGTTTGTTAACGGCATTAGTGCATCCTTGCTAACTTATAGATGGAAAAGCCTGCTGTTTATCTCAATCCTTAATTATAGTAAGGTCAAATACACAACGAGTGTTTATTATGTGCGTACAACCGTCTATAACCATAAAATGTTCTTTCTATATATTTCTCAAATATATAATATACATATTACTATTATTTATAAAAGGAGAGAGGAGGTATTTTTTCATAGATAAAAAAGACATTTCATTGCAGTGAAATAACACTTTTTGTAAGTACTCTCTCAACTTTGACCCTGTCCGGACTAAAGTACGTATTTGAGTGACGTCCGCACACTCCAGTGTGACAGATTAAATGGAACTCTTCAGTGTAGATTTCACTGCACCAAACACGGATAAAGATAAATAGACCAGGTGAATTGATTCCAGTAAGTCAGAGAAAATGAGTTGAAATAATTTATACAACAGAACAGCCATGCTTCAAACTGTGGAATGTCAACAACCTCGTGCTCTAGCAAAAATCGAATCACGCTCATACAAGTTTTTAGTCTTACAAGAACATTTCATGGCACTATAGCCTAATTGGTAAACATACGAAATTTCAATCTTGTTAGGTAGAAAAGACTGACGGCATCTTTTTAATGCATACAGTTTTGATAAATCATGGGTTTGTGTCGTTCAGGTGTAGGAATATCGAACGGATCAAAAAGTCCCATTTTGACATGAGCTGATCGGGGAATTTCACATGAATTTTGATTTTATAGTTGATATAAATAATAATTAGAATATAACGCAGGTAATTTGAAATACCATAAACATCGCTCTCTTGAAGTGCAGACAAAGGCGAATATAAAATTTGTTATGTACTTTGTGTATTATATGATTTGATATTGTATTTGACATTATATTATATAGTATTACCGTGCTTTGTTATAACATTCTATAACCATGAGGTTAGGTTTTCTGTCAACCCTAACCCGAAAATTAAAAAAATGACACTGATTTTACACAGCTGACAACTCGGAAATGGAAATCACTCGAATCCCCCAACCTAGAAATCAAGTCGGTGGCCTAGTTATTATACAATCATGAAACTTCTGGGGCAACAGATAACATGCCACAGGCGCTATCATTGTAAGACTGATGTTTGGCAGTACGTGTCCTGGTGAACTCTGTCAACGAATAACACACAGAGCAGCCGCGTTTCTCTTGAGGACCACTCGATGTCCATTAACCTTTAATAGCGAGGGCAAAAACCAGCGAGTGTCACGTTACTGCTAAAGGCTATTGTGTGATTGGTATTCACGTTTTTCTGCGCGCATTCGAATTACAGAGATTCTGGATAAGAAAATATGATAGATCTAAGCGGTTTTGCTTGTAATCGGAATCTGTAAAGAATGAAAAAATTCACGATCTTTCACAATTGTAAAAGTATTGAGGGTCGATGTGTTAAATATTCAAGAAATATGTAAAACAATAAACAAACTGAACGTTGTTTGTTTTAGTTTTTTTCATATCACTGAAAATCCATTCCATGGTATAGGTCAAAATGGCACGTTATATTTTTTCGGACAAATTTTAAATCATTTACTAAATAATGTATCACTGTAGATGTGTTACAATACAAGACAATGAATATCATACAATAATATTGAATAACATGATACGACTATTTTTATGAATAACACTGTAAAGAATCCTTTGATGGTCAATACTCGATTCCCTTGTGCGTGAATTCAGTAGTTAACACCCTGATCCAGTACATCTTGATATGTTGAGGAATAATCTGACTGTCGGTGACATACATGTATTTCTGAACACATGTGACACCTTTACCTTTACCTACAATAACAAAAATTATCCACAAGATGGTTATTATTTCCAGATTAGTTTTATACATTAGTTAGAATAACCTGTTCTCTTTAATAACGTCTGAACATCTTTAATAAAACTGCTCAGATATACGACATTTGATCTGAATTCACCAACCAATTATATTCATTGCACTAGAGTATTAACGTTGGCTGAATAGCCTGTATTAGCCCGAGATTAACCTAATGTTTTATTAACCCGCTATGACCTGTAATATAGTCGTCTGAGCATTATCCGTATTTATTTTGCCTATGTAAAATATGGGTGCTACAACAAGAAGCATGGAGTACAGCTAGCGATACATACATGTATTCAGCTCTGACTAAGTTTGCGTCAACACAACTGTGTAAGCAGTTAAACCAATATGTCCGGTTTAAGCCTCATGTTTTAAATATTCATGGTTTGATCATGGTGGTTCGAATATTCATGGTTTAATCGTATTGGTTCCATTAGTCATGGTTCTATCGTATTGGTTCTAATATCCATGCTTCAATCGTATAGGTTCGAATATTCATGGTTCTATCGTATTGGTTCTAATTTCCATGGATCTATCGTATTGGTTCTAATATTCATGCTTCAATCGTATTGGTTCGGATGTTCATGGTTTGCTAATTCCGGTTCGAATATTCATAGTTCCATCGTGTTTGTTCTCATATTCGTGGTTCAGACGTATTGGTTCGAATATACATGGTTCTATCGTATTGGTTCTAATATTTATGGTTTAATCGTATTGGTTCCAATAGTCATGGTTCTATCGTATTGGTTCTAATATTCATGCTTCAATCGTATTGGTTCTGATATTCATGGTTTAATAATTCTGGTTCGAATATTCATAGTTCCATCGTATTTGTGCTCATATTCGTGGTTCAGACGTATTAGTTCGAATATACATGGTTCTATCGTATTGGTTCTAATATTCATGCTTCAATCGTATTGGTTCGGATATTCATGGTTTAATAATTCTGGTTCGAATATTCATAGTTCCATCGTATTTGTGCTCATATTCGTGGTTCAGACG
>JAVFBX010218057.1:0-11535 GCA_034783855.1 Mopalia kennerleyi | reverse complement strand
AAACAGTTTGGTTTCTCCAACATACTGTTCCAGAGACTTCTTACAAGTCATTATTGATGAGGTACAAATATGTGTATCTCAGTTTAAAATTTCTGCCAAATAATACATATATCTACATGTAGTTTGTTTCTCAACGAAGAAGGCCCTATCTAGTATGTGCATGTTATTGTCTGGCACACAAGTCTCCCATATTTTGAAGACTTGCCTGACATCAAATGGCGATTCTGGTGCTTTTGTACAGGCACTTATTCTACACCTTGGCCTACCTTATTACTGTTGATTTTTTGTAAAGTTTTCAGATTATATAGTCTTGTGAAAAAGTCGCCTTATTTTGATACCTCTAAGTACCAAGGCCTTAAAAATATAGAAAGGATGTGAACTAAGGTTTAATTTTCTAGGAGTTTTGCTATATAACTATTACATGTATTTTTCCATGAGTTTCCAGGCCAGAGTTTTTAGTCTGGTATCACCACAACAGTTAACAAAGAAAGATTAACAAATATATAATTATTGGCTTGTCACCCCAACTTTTTTTTATTACATATCTTGCATGGTTCAACCAGCTGGCACATCTACATAGGAAAAAAATGACAGACTCAAAACAACTTTAGCAAAAAAATGTAAAAAACGACCATACCTGCTTTTGCTAACTCTGCAACAAGTTGTGCCACTTTGGTTTGCTGGACTCTGTCATCTTGTAATAATTGTTTTAACTCTTCAAACAGTTCATCATTGGCTATAGACTCAGCCAGTTCTTCACTGTCACAATCTGAACAGACATTAAAACGACACATCTGAGCATACATGTAAGCTTATCTCTTAAATACTTCAACACAATAATAATAATATACATTTTGAAACTAAATATGAACAATTTGAAAAAATGTAAAGAAAATAAGATTTTTTTTTTCTTTTCCTATATGAACTACATGCATTTTGTCAGAGTTACACACCTAAGCCTTGTAACTGAGAAAGGTTGCAACAGAAACAACAAAAAATCTTCTTTTTTAAAATAATAGTAATGCGTCGATGTTTTACACTTACAGGTGCAATAAATAGTAAGACATAAACAATATGAAACAATAAAAATTTGAAGAATAAGAAGTGGGTAGCTAAGAAAATGGTTTGGCTAAAGTGTATGGGGTCCAGGGGTACATGTATACATGTACATGTACATGTATGTGACCAGCACCAGCAAAATACAGACTAAGTGGCAAATCCTTGTTTTGAGTATTAGAGCTAGAGGTGAAAATGGCATACCAGGTCAATGTGGAGATTAGAGCAAAAATAAACTAAAACAACTATGGAAAGTGTGATGTAATTTAAGGTTAGGTTGCTATGGACTTAGTATATTTGTCTTCCCAAAACAATTATCAAACTTTGAATCAAGTTTTCTAAAAAATTGTATCTGGCACATGTACAAATGTACATAGACCGTCTTTTGTCATACTTAAATGGCTATAACTTGGTCAGTTTTAGAGATACATGTACAGGTTTTATAGAATATTATATATCATTTTAAAGGTAATTCAAAGCTCTTGTTTTTAAATGTCAACAATAATTGAAATTGTCATTTTGTGCAACTGAGTCTGTATTTTGGATGGAGTGGGTCATAGGCTATATGAACTGCATATACATGTATTATGCAGTTCATACATGTATAGCAATTAAATTGGCAGAAAATATCAGTGTGTGGCAGGTGTAAAGTTGACCATAGCGGTATGGGTTGGTTAAACAAGGGCTATGGAGAGTCCAGTGTCAGAAGCATTGATCTAATCAGACAGGATTAGCCACACCTATTTAACACCAATCAGTCGCGGACAATAAGAATCTCCTGTCGACAGATTGACACTTATTTCAGGCACTTAACGCTCCACGAAGAAATGCTCCCAGGGAATCAAAACTGCTACGGGCCATTTTAAGTGAGCGTCCACCGAACAGGGTTTACAGTAGAATCAATCTTGACATCTTGATTATCAATTGAGATGTCATTTACAAGTAGTACATGTATACATTTTATATGTACAATGCATGTGGTATGATAATACAAATGCATTTATCCAATACAATTGGTTACATTTTGATGTAGTCTAATTTAGAGAGCTGTTATTATGACTACCACTGAGGAGTTTAACATAGTAAACTATAGTAACAACTTCGATGAAACCAATCACCATTTAGAGACCTGTCCACCTGTCATTTTAGCCAGGCAGGTTTTAAAAAATGGCAGGTAGAAATTCTAGATTTAAACAAGGGCAAAATAGTATTAGTAAAATGTAAAATTTGACGGGACACATTTTAAAAAAAAGTCTTAATGACAGGCAGATTTCCAATCCTAGCTTCAGTGTATTAAACACACTGATTGGTTATGTCAATGATGCATAATTCTGTTGTTTCTAATGTAAACTTTCATGTTATTCTAATATCCACCATATCCCCGTTTCAAATACATTAAATTATGTTTTACGACTACATATGTGACATGTACATACTGAATTTGACAATAACATTATACATGACTTACAAACTAAAGATGAAGAAGTGTGTCTAAATAAATGTGAAATGTACATGTACCTAGAGATGTACAGACACTTACTTACAGGTCAGATTCCTTTTTACATGTACATGTACATTTACTGTTATAGTCAATGTTATCAAATGTTCAATATGGATTGTTTGTTTCTCTGACTGGGGTTAAACCTCCTATCAAGGGTACATGTATTTCCCTTATATCACAACATATCATCCATTTCACAGTGTTCTTCGCTTTAAATACGTGAGAAAACCTCATAAAAACCATCGGGCACAACCGCAGGAGCCACAAAGTGTGACTGAATGTTAACAAAAACTTCTATTTAAACTTTTAAGTACAAGTTATTTTTATGTTTAAAGTTACTGGTAGGAGCAAGTAAGGGCTTAGGCAGAGATGTTTCCACACATCCTTTGAACACACTGAATGGAACATTTGCCTCATTTGGACAGTCGACACCCTGTTTCAAGAAACTTTAACATGCAAAAGATAGGGAAACTGTAAAAATCAGACACTCAATCACTTAAAAAGTGAAGCAAAATGACCATTTTGGACACCATAATTTTGATTTCTGAAGACCACCACTTTACATTTGAGTAGTCGCGTTTTTGTGAAAATTATTTAAGTTTCAGCAGTCAAAAGCATTAACATCATAACATCTTTATATATATATATATATTTAAACAATCAGGTCAACTGTGAATGACCACAACTGGAAACCTCCAGGAGGCCAAAATGTGATCACAGCAATTATGAATTACCCATTAACATGTTAAATTGTGTAAAGAAAGAATTGTGGAGCGCTGTAGTTTTAATGTACAGTAGTACATGTAGGGTTGCCAAATTCACACTAGTCTGAGACCAGACCAATAATTGTGCACCAGCTACATTTGCATGTATTTAGATCTACAACAGGTCCACCATTCAGCTTTCAGGCATTTCACACTTTTGATAAAAGATTTCCTCATTACTGACGAGTACAAAGCAGTGTGGGCGAGTAATTAACTGTCACATACTACTGGTCAATCTGACCAATGGAAGATTAGGTGAAATTCTACTTCCATATGTAGTTGACTAGCATTGAATGCTGTACCCCACAGCAACCATGTTCACTCTAAGCTCGCTTTATTTTCCTGAACTTGCCCATGGAGTTTGAAGAATTACAAGAAAGAAATGCCAGGCTAGCACATATGTCAAAAAGCCTTAAATTGGTCAATTTGGCAATACCAAGGGTTGAGTATAACATGTTGCCAACTAAGTTTGACAGGTAGATTCAGTGCTTTGTCAAGCAAATACATGTAGTTTATGAGACTAGGGTAGTTTCTACAATATTTTTCCAGGTTATTATCCACAATTCATTAGACCGTTATCCGGGTTTTGTACCCTTTTTGGCTTCATTTTAACACACATGTTAGGAAAAACAGTTGTAAATGACATTAATTTGGGTGTATATATATTTTGGGCACCCTTACATTTTCCGGAACCGAATTGACTGAAGAAACTCCTCTGGAGACTGAATATAAAACTGAGTTTACAAGGAAATGGTAAAAAGTTATACATGTACAAGATATATATATGCGGAAAACTGGCCATCAATGTTCAGCTACATGTGCTTGCATCACATTACCAATGATTTGTATCAGCAGGATATAAACATAGCATAAAAAATCTTGAAATTCATTGAAAAATGTTCAATTTCTGTACATGAAAACAAAATTCAAGTGCTTTTTCTGTGCAATTTAATATTACATTTAATTTACGTCAGACATACAAAAATAATGAAAAGTTGTCCAGTTTGTCTGAAAATGCTAGGCTTTAGACCACGTGAAAGGTTAAGTGTTACATGTACCTGGTTCAGTGAGAGATTTAATCAATTGTGCCACACATTGATCTTTGTCAGCTGTGTCAGACGATAGCTTCAGCCTCTTCACTGCTTCATTCAGCTCATCTGCAAAGAAACAACAAGTAGTCATGAGCAATACAATGTATCAGTGTATCTATTTATTAATCCAATGTGTAAATGTAGCGAGGCCTGGGGCCACTTTCACAAAATGACGTACAATATTTTTACTCTATAGTTTAACATGATGTAAGTTTATCGTACGATATTTATTTGTCATACAACGTTTTGTGAAAGTGGCCCCTGTGCTGTAATTTTTTCTGACATAACCTCAAAATCCGTCCTCTAAAATTTTGTGAGATAATCTAACATTTGCATTTTCCCCTTGTTTGTTGATTTTTTAAATACATAAATCACCTTTGGTGAAAAATAAGGCAAAATTGCATTAAAACTCAAACTTCATTGATTGTGGGGAAACCCCGTTCTGATCGCTCTTTCCAACAGCACAGGCCTGTATAACCCAAGGACCAAAGACTGAAGAGGGGAGGGGAATGTGTGGAGAATAAGCAAACACTGTCTGGAGTTGAGAATCTTGACTATTCCACAAAGGCAGCCACATAAAAAAAAGAATAAAATGAATATGACAGAGTTATGTAAGGTTATACCTAGACAGTGGCTTAGCCAGAAATCAAAAATATGGTGTCAAAAATGGTCATTCTGCTTTACTTTTCAAATAACAGGGTGTCCAATTTTGACAGTTTCCCTATCTCCTGCATGTTCAGGTTTCTTAAAACCAGGTGTCCAAATGAGGCAATTGTTTATTTCAGGGTGTCCATTTGGACGAGTGTCTGCCTAAGCCCTTGTACCTACATGTAGATATAAACCGGCATTTGACATGTGGGAAAATGTTTTGAATAGTAAGTTATTGTAACACCAAATTGCATTTGATTCGTTATACTTACATGTATATACATGTAACAGTATGTACTGGAAACTGGAAAGCAATACACTATATTGAATATGAACTGCTTTGATTAGCTGAACATATCAGCATGCGGTTATTCCATGGACTATCTTGATTTTTAAATGATTTGTTTGTAAATTGTTTGATTTGGGTTGAACATCGTATAAATACTCATGGCCCGTCATGGGTATCTCAGGTTTATGATGACCAATTGTTCACCTTAAACTGTGTCTTTAAGAGTTCAATATGGTGAAAAGAAAACCCATGAGGAAACTTTGTTAAATAAACCCCCTAAAATGCTGAAGTCACAATCTCAAAAACCTGATTTTCAGGGAACTAGATTGTTTGATTGGTGTTTTACGCTGTATTACAACAATAATTGACACTAGCACAACCAATATGTGAAGCGTTTCTATAATATTGGAAAGTTAATCTTCCTCTAGTTGATACTTCTAACTAATTGAACTTAGCCAGAGGGTCAGGAAACTCAAACCTGTTAAAAGCGCATTGAAAGGAGGATATGTTATCTAACCACTCGGCACCAGTTTAGGAGTTAATCTTGAATACACGAAAACAAGTAGGATACAGAGCAAATCTATTGGTTTTCTCGGTTTAACATGTACAGAAGCCTTTAATGTACTAATAAATCATTTGTAATTCTCTTCTAATTTAAATGCAGGAGACAGAACTTGTCTCTTCAAAAAAAGACGTCCATTCAATCTTCTTGTTAAGTTATAGATGGACATTGCTTTCCAAACTGACAGTCCTGAATAAAACATGAGCCTTGCTAAACACTAGCTAGATCACAACATGCAATAGTCAGTACTTAAATGACGAAACAAACAGTTGCCATGGCGATGTAGAAAGTAGCTGATTCTGTTAAACCCCCCTTGGGCGCAAAGACAATGGTCCCCTGAGTGGGTTGATAGATGTACATGTAAGAGCCATAGTAGTACTGTGGAATACAACACATTCAGATTTATTGATGAACTCTATTAAATAACAGTGTTGTCTGGGAACATTGCCAGGGTTTACATAAGCTACACTTGATAAGCTTACGTGGACAGTGTAAATCCGCTGGAGTGTATAGCCACAGCCAGCATCTATTCTCAAATCTCAACCGTTCATTTATTCATTGTTCATTTTACAAAAAACTGCAACCAGCTACTGTATTTATTTTCAAGTTTGACAGCTTCATTATTTTAGGTGATTGATTGAATAGGATGTGTGACAGTGTTAATGTAAAACTCATATGATAGGTATCAGACAATTTGGTATAACGGATAAATCTATACACAAACCTGTCTACATGTGCCCTGGAAAACATTTATGTGTAAAAATTACGTTTTAGGAATATTTAGGACTATCATGTGAATTTTCATCTTTTGAAAGTTTCCTTGAGTATTTTCTGGCCATTACAGGTATTTGTTTCTGTTAAATTTTTTTTGCAGCTATTTTCTGCTCTTTGTGTGTATTTTCTTATTCAATCAATATGGTGACACTGACATGTGTTGATTTATATTGTCTTTCCTGTCATTTTTGTCTTTAAGGCTTGCACATTTTTACATCTACTGTTTATGTAAAACTTCACATGTTGGCTGTATAATTTGTGTATTCAGTCATATCTATGTTTCTAAAAATTTATCACACTGAATTATTTAACCTCAAAACGGACACTAAGCCTAATTATACAAGGAACATTAAGCATTGCAATACTCTAAAACACTAAAGCCTAACCCTAAAACACTAAACTAAAGCCTTACCTTAAAACCCTAAAACCTAACCCTAAAACACTAAAGGCTAACCTCAAAACCCTAAAACCTATCCCTTAAACACTAAAGCATAACCCTCAAACACTAAAGCCTAATCCCCAAACACTAAAGCCTAATCCCCAAACACTAAAGCCTAATCCCCAAACACTAAAGCCTAATCCCTAATCCCCAAACACTAAAGCCTAATCCCCAAACACTAAAGCCTAATCCCCAAACACTAAAGCCTAACCCTAAAACACTGAAATCTAACCCTTAAACTCAACCCTATAACACTATTGCCCGGTAAGCCTAACCCTAAAATTAACACTTTTAAACCTATAAACCTTAAAACTGATCAGTAACCTGGCCTTAAAAGTAACCATCATTATTCTGTAGGACACCAACTGTAACCAACCTTGTGGTTTTTTTTTTACAGGTGAAAGACAATGTAGAAGTGATCACTCTACAGAACAATCTGATGGCTGTAATAACGCCATCAACTCTAGAAATACCACTACACTTAACCATAAAACTAACACTAAACGTAATGCTAAAACATTTATCCAAACCTTAACTACAACCCTGTAGGAGACTAACCATAACTGATTAAATTATTGTCGTCTTTCATTGCCAGCTACTGGTCACTGAACCGAACGACCTGACATAGATCAGTTATAGCAGCATCAAGTCTAAAACACTAAGCCGTAATAACCTCAAAATTTATTGATTGATTGATTTGTGTTTTACGTCCATCTTCTCTAGCCAAGAGTTGTATTCCAAGCTACTCTGCATTACAACCCTTGGCTGATAAATCACATATTTATAAACAGAATTGCTTGGAAGCAGAGTCTGATAATATGCGCATTGTAATAGAGTTTTAATGTAGAGTAGCTCAGAATAAAACTCTTGGCTAGCGAAGATGTTTCACATCACGTTTGTATTTCACTTATATGATGGTAGCGTATATCAACAATAATGACACTACATGTAGCACTGTACCACCAAAATGTGAAGCGTTTCCATATTAATGTAACTGTTGGAAAGATAATTGTTTCCCAGTGTTAAAGTAAAGACAGCATTGCTACATGTACTCTTCAAGCAAACTGCTCTTTAGAGGGTTACCCTTAAAAGGTTACTCAGCCTAATACTAATTAAAACTAATCAGCAACCTAACCTTAAATACTGCCTTTACTACATGAAACATGAATGTCCTTGATTATACACAGGGGTTAGATCAATTTTAGAGTAAGACCAAACACACTGAAGATAGCCAGTCCATAAGGTACAATTTAAACAATGCTACATGTGCCAGTATACATGTACACATATCAGTCTAGACAAATAATTTCTCCTTACAAGACATTAATTAAATCAAGTTGGTCAGCTCAATTCCATTTATTGCTGTTCCACTCTGTGACATTCACATCATCATATGGTTCGAAAAAAACTTAAACATCATGTTCTATAGCCATAATAGGATTAACTTTTATACGATAAATTCAAAAAAAAAAAAAAAATTATAATAAAATATCAAAAAAAATAAAATAAAATATCAACCAAAAAAAAAATTTATTTTTATTAAATTTCTCACCTGAGGTAGGATTTCATGCGACCCAGTGACCCACGGTCGCATGATTTTCCAGGCGCGCTTATATGTACATTCAATGTACTTCTACATTGTTTTTATATGTATGGAGTTGATCACACATTCTCAACAAACTGATTCAGACCTGTACTGTTGGCAGGACGTTAGCCAAAAATCGAAAGTAGGATGTCCACAATGGCCATTTTGCTTTATTTTTTAAGTAACTGAGTGTACAATTTAAACAGTTTCCCTATCTCTTGCATGTTAAACTTTCTTTAAAAAGGGTGTCCAAATGAGGCAATTGTTAAATTCAGGGTGTCCATTTGGATGGGTGGACACCCCTTCCTAAGCCCTTGACCGTTGTGGAGAAGAGACCGAATGAGGGGACTTCCTATGGTTAATATGCAAACCAATTTTACGAGGATCAATGTAAAGGTTTCCCAAATTGTTTGCAGTGTTTGTCTAAATTTGCATTTTGTCAATTCATTCATGAATGAACAGGGCCTGCTGATTGGCTGTTTGAATTAGTGGATCCTTCAACATTTTCTGCATGTAAATTACTTAGTTTTGTCACGTTTGCTACTACACTGTCACATGGAGGCATCACAGAGTTGGTTACTCATGCTAGGAATTGACTAGCCCTAAAACTATCACAGGCGTGTCAATAAATCTGTGAACAGTCAACACCACGAAAAGACTGCAATTCCCTCTTTGCAATAAAATATTTTTGATGTTTTTCACTGTTTAAATACCAAGCAAAACAGCAGAGAATATATATTTACATGTATGTACATAGTTGAAGCCGAGCAGCAAGTATGGGTAATGTCATAATGTACAATCATTCAGGGGCAGGTTGCTCCATTAAGTCCCCTACGATATGACTGACATCAGGCCATGTTGTAAGTCAACATGTAGCTTCAATTCGCTATTAGCTGTTACCAATATGAGTAGAGTGGTCATTTGACTAGCTTTGAGTGACACGGAAGACCAAAAGACTGACAGTTGAATACACAGATCGTATACATGGATACATGAAACTATAAGAAAAGAAACAAAAGTGAAGTCCTATTTTGATTCTTCTCAAGTTCTGTATTGCCTATAATTAGTTGATACATCTAGTTTTACTTTATATCGTATGAATTCCTCAGGGCAATTATGCCTACAAGTAGCCTACAAGTAGCAGCCAGGGGCTCGTTTCAAAAAGCACTCTAAGCTTATATTGAATGTTACTGTCAAGGCAACAATATTTATCCATGGGGCCATTTCTTGTTACTTTCATCACTAAACAGAAGCATTCACAAGTCTTGACCAATCAAATATCTTTCTTGTCACATTAGGGGGCCTACATCACGAGACCTATAGATTAGTAGAGTTTACCTTTGACAGTTCACACATGTTATTAACCCGTAACACACAAGAGTGTAAGTTGCGTGACATCATGAATAGGGTTAACAACGCCTAAAATGTCAGTGAGCAGTGGCACATGTAAGTAGGTAGGCCTATATATCTGTAACCGTCAGGTGATTTTATAAGATGAAGAAACGATAAGACAATATCATATTTAAGTTTGTTTAATGGTAACCTTCCAAGGGATATAGGGGTTATTGTAGCCAGGAGTATCGTTTTAAGAATTAGTCCGGTTTTTGTTCTGTGTCTTGTCACTTGTCCTGTCTAATCATCAATTGTTGCCAGAGACATTTCAGGCAGTTTTCATTAATTCACTGGGCTAGACACAAGTGAGGAAACCTTAAGTTTGTCAGTTTGTTTGATTGGGGTTTAATACTTACTCAAGGTTATTTCACTTACATGTATATAACGAGAAGATGGCTTTATTTATCAATGATTTGTTTGTTTGTTTGATTGGGGTTTAACATAGTACTCAAGGGTATTTCACTTATATGACTACTGATCGCCCACTTCACACTGTTCCTTGTCTTATTACGGTGTAAAGCTGAGAGGAAACCTTGTAAAAACCACCCCTGAGATTGCCAAAGTCACATCATGTGACTCACTTGTATACCTGATGGTCGACAGACGGACTCGATCCCATGAATGGTAAATTGGAGTAGGCTTAGGATATTTATTAATGAAAAAAATGTCCGTCAAAAAATAGGATTGTCTCACTCTGGAAATTTTCTGAAGCTGCTGGACATTTCTCCTGCTGTAACTTTCAAACAGTTCGAACCCTGCAAGCATAACAGGTCGGCAAATCCTAGCTAGCGGTCGCCACTTTTGGTGAATCAAATCACAAATACATGTAGGCTCTGCCAAAATATTTCAGGGATTCATCCAAGAGGTGAGAAAAACGTCATTGGGCTAGTTCCGCTTACCATAAAAGATGTAGGAAATTGCAAACAAAAAGCTTGTAACCTTTTTTATCAATGTTATCCCATTGATTACTGTGATGGACCTTGTATTTGGGGAATTTATGAGATTTAGAGGACACGGGAGCTGCAATAGACTGGTGAGTAAGCTTTTGTACATACAATCATCATGACTGTCAAAAGCCATGTGGCTATTTGATAGTGTGTTAATTGTTTGTCCAGTCATCTCAAGGCTATTACAGTGGTAGGCCTAGACCTAGCCCTGATATGACTGAGATTACATATATATGCATATACAGACTTACGTCTTAATCTCAGTCTTGGCGGGCCCTTCATCTTAATCATACTCGCCAGTCTACTTGCAACCTCCTAAATTTGAAAGTAGACTTGTCCGAGAGTGACCTAATGAAACTTCCGGGCCAGTCTACTTTCAAATTAAGGTGGTGACAAACGTCTGCTGTGTCGTAGTTTGCCACACTATTTTTTTTTAAATCCCGATTTCTTGACAAAATTTGTTTGGATTACCTTTAAAGACGATGCA
>JAVFBX010218046.1:0-11535 GCA_034783855.1 Mopalia kennerleyi | reverse complement strand
TTCGAATTTTTGTGTGGCACACAAAAAGTCTTAATTTAAAGTTTGACTTAAAAGAAAAATAGCTCATCAATACTTTTGGTGTATGGTAAAAACACAAAGTTCATAACTTTGTCTAACAGGGCAAAATACAGAAACTCGCCGATTAAGCCAAAATTAGGTCATCTCACGGTTAGGGGGCCTTTAAGGTTAAGGTAATTCACTATAACTACTTGATCCTGACAGCAATGAATTTAGACCCTTTATAGGTAACTGGTTTTATGTTGCATTCTTGTCTACACTGCATTTTGGACGACATGTATCTATTAAAGAAAGGGACACCCCAAACTAACTGAACAATTTTGATCTTTTGAAATACAGGGTGAATAAAGACTCTGGGATGATAACTATGAGCGGTAAGCCTGCAGAAGGTGTCTACAAGTTTTCGGTGGGAGTCTTTGATAAAAGATGGAATGAAGATGTGAAGTCTGAAGTGGAGATAACTGTGCGTGGAATTCCTTCTGCTGCTGTCTATAGTTCGGGATCAGTTAGATTTGAAGGTTTGTATTTTCTGAATGATTTAGCTATTTCACAGAATTTTTAAAGTTCTTTTTGTCAAGACTTGAAAACACTTTTTAAGGAAAAAGTATCGAAACACTAAAACACCATCAACATACGAAGTTCAAAATCCTGTAGTTCCACTGAAGAGTTTAACGTAATACACAAGTAGTGTTATTCCGAAAAACGATAACTTCATTTTGACTCAATATTTAAGCATCTATTATGCCATCATCAGGAGATATGTAATATATACCGTTACTAAGTTCTTTAATTTTATTTATTGCAAGCTTTCAGAAAACTTTTCTCTGTGATTATTGTATTATATAGCAATACATGTATAAATAAGTAACTAAAACTGAATAACACAATAGGGACCATGGCTTAGTAGTTATCTTGTCTGTTTAATCCTACTTCGATGTATTGAGTCCGCCTGCCCCTATCGGTTATAGGAGGAAGGTCACACGCTGTGGCTCTGGCAATTGTGGGGGTGGTTTTTGTAAGGTTTCCTCCCAGTTGTTGTTTCCCACCGTATTTAATCAAGAAACAGAGTGAAGTGGACAACTCGTCGTCATATAAATGACATAAAACGTTAAACCCCAATCAAAGAAACCTAAAGCAATGGGCTGTTCAAGTAATCAGAGGACACCATTGAAAAGTCAACACGTTCCTCTTTTAAATACGATTTTATCTGATTATTATCACCCCTTTATCGTCAAGCCTTGTCCCAGTCAGCAATACGACATGTGCTCCACGGGATACCCATATGGGTAAAGATGTGGGCCCTATAAGGGTTTCGAGATGGGCCCTATGCATATTTGCACCCGATAATTATGTGGGTCCCCGAAGGGTATTGAATATGGGGCACATAAGGGCCCTACATTGGCCTCTTATGGCCTAATATAATAAAGACTTGCATTAAAAGAGGACCCTTTTGGGACCCTTTTAATTAATATGGGACATATGTGTGTACTTTGTGGGTCCTTCTGCTTAAATATTTTGGCACTTCAAGCAAAATATCTTATTTGGGTTATAATTTGAATTTGGACTCAAAATTAGGATGAATGTCTGATAGCAAGTATCATGCAGAGCCTAAATATTATGCAGAGCCTAATTACTTGGATTATCCGCATGAACACATAGTACTCTTTGCGGTATATTTTAACAACAACGTCATTGCAAACATTTTAGTACAGTCTACCAATTATATTATAAGCATAAAGGTGATAGATGCAATTAAAATACACAATTAAAATTGACAAGTAATCCTATAACTATACATCTATCACACAAGTGTAAGAGTAAATGAAAGATAAACCTTAAGATTGGACCGGATCAAAGGCAGCTTCAATGACAGCAGCTTCTAAGCAGACGTGAAAGTTCAAGAGCGGGAAAACCAAGTAGTTTTTCTTATACTGTAGTATATGTGGAGGCCATGTCTTTTTTGCTGGGTAATCATTTTGGATTTGCCCATATTGTACATACAAGGGACCCAGACAGAATTGTAAGTACGGGTTTTTGAGATCATTTATTAGAACAGCCCCATATGGGTTATAGCTGGGCAAATACTTCAGCCCACATGGGCCCCTTGGATGGTTGCTTTCTGGGGTAGAGAAGATATGGTTATTTGGTGTATAGCAGTCGGCTGATTCTAGTTGATTACTCTTTAGTGACGTCAAACAGGGAACGGCTGGCAATTGCATACACTGATCCTACATACTAGAAGAATAAACAGAGTTCCTGTGTAACGGAAACCAGAATACAAACTGCTTTCATTTGTGGACATTTAAACTTTAACTGCCTGTGTGTCTTTTAATACTTCTCCAAGAAAATAAAAAATGAAAACTGGAAAATGAACGTCCGGTTTTAATTTGTGTTGTAACTAACAGCGAAAGAAAAATGAAGACACGAATTAAGCGACCAATTTTTAATTTTGAAAATTGAATTAGAAGAAACAAAAATTTAAAATTGAACGTCCGTTTTTTGTTTTTCGTTTTATGGACACAAGAAACGAAAATTGAACTGTTAAACGTTCCACAGACCACTTTGGTTTTAACCTGGGTACAGATTACTAAATAATATATAAAATGTATAATACAAAATCTAAAGGACCTACTGGTTTACGCGAAACTTCCCTCTGAATCGGACGGGTTGTAACACTCATTCTCTTTACATACATATTCATTGGTTAATCTCTGTATCTCTGAAATACTAATCTGTAGACTGATGTTTTCAAAACCCATGCCGAATATCTTGATAGCTACATTTTTAACTATATTTTATTATACATATTAATGGTCATGGCCTTCTCTCGAGGTGGTCATAGGTTACCCATAACACAACTCGAGATTAAGGTTTATTAAGAAACTTGTCTCTAGGAATTATCTAGACCATAAGATGATTCATCGATTTTAATTGATCTACAGCCCAGTGTGATTGCTTTTAGAAATATATCCAAGTAAAATTTCATTTTACATTTTGTAAATTCATATCTATATTTTCTTATCAGGTATCACTTCTAGAGATTTTGTTGAAAGACCTCATGCCGCGAGTGGAAAATATGGGGAATATGATCCCAGCCCCTATGATAAGTTTAAGACGGAGCTGGCTAAAAAATTGAATATCTCTGAGAATAATGTGGAGATTTTTAGTGTTCGTGATAACGCTGATGGATCCGCTGATATTCGTTTTGCTGCTCACGGCTCGTCCTGGTACAAGTCTTCTAAACTAGATGGTCTGGTCACAACCAACAAACCTGTTGTAAGTAAACAATTCATAGATTCTTTGTTGTGGTATTGTTAATTGTTTTGTCCACCACTACTATAGTAGTAGAAAAGCTACTCGGCGTCCATCCGTCTTTCAGTACCTCATTCCGTCCGTCACAAATGTTTGTGAACACGCTAGCAGGAAAACAAATTCACAGATTAACTTCAAACTTGGTATGTGGCTTCCTCCTGTTAAGACGACGAATGGTATTGCATTTCACCAAATTCAGTTAAACGAAATGGCCGTTATTACATAATTTTAGCATATTCATGCATGTATGTGTTGTAAAAACGATAAGTAAAGAATAAATTCACGAATAAACGTCAAACTTGGTATGTAGCTTCCTCATGTTAAGACGACGGATGATATTGCATTTCACCAAATTCCTTTACACAAAATCCCGTTATTACATAATTTAACATGTGGATGCTTGTGTGTGTTGTGAACATGATAAGTAGAGAAAACAAATTCACACATTAACTTCAAACCTAGTACCAGTATGTAGCTTCCTCTGGCAGACGGCAGATGGGATTACATTTCAACAAATTCCGTAAAACAAAATAGCCATTATTACATAATTTTAGAATATTCATGCCTGTATGTGTGTTGTGAACACAATAAGTAGAGAATAAATTCACAGATAAACTTTAAACTTTAAAGATAGCTTCCTTTAAGACAATATATCGGATGGATTTACACCAAGTTGCGTAAAACAATATGTGCGCCATTGCATGTTTTTTATTTATTCTATATTAATTACTGTATATGTTGTGAACACTATACATGTAACTCTGTAAAAAAATTCATGGATTAACTTGCAGCTTGACATATAGTCTCCTTCTCTTAAGACAACAGATGGGATTGAATTTCATCAAATTCCGTAAAACAAAATTGTCGTCATAGCATAATTTTACAATAATCATATCTGTATATGTTGTTAACACGATAACTCTGCAACAAATTCTCGGATTAACGTTAAACTGAAAATATAGTGTCCTCTTATTAAGACAGCAGATTGGATTAAATTTCATAAAATTTCGTAAAACAAAATGGCTTCCAATGCATCAGTTATACAATATTCACGCGTATGTGTTCTGACGAGATCAAATTCACATTCTCGGATTAACTTTAAACTGAAAATATAGTCTCCTCTTATTAAGACAAGAGATTGAATTGAATTTCATCAAATTTCGTAAAACAAAATGGTTGCCAATGCATCAATTTTACAATATTCACGCGTATGTGTTCTGAAGAGATCAAATTCACAGATTAACTTGAAACCCGGTGGCTAGCTTCCTACTACTAGGAACTTAAGATAGGATTGAATTATATCAAAATGCTCAAGGCAACAATGGGATTTCGTTTCTCCAATTTCTGTAAAACAAAATGGCAGCCGTTGCTTAATTTTAATATATGAGCACATGGACAAGCCTCTAGCGGTGGACCTTCTAGCTACTCATCTTGTTGGGTTTTTGTCTTGTTCTTTTGCACATAACTGAAGGTTATAACTCAGGTATTTTTTAAATTAATTTTCTAAGAAGGATTTTTAAGCCTACAGTGTAAATAAAAACAATGCATGATCCATTAAATTTAAAATCGAAAACAGTATGCTGTCTTTGCTTAGCACGGAGCAGGACTAATTCTCTGATCTGGTCAAACACTTCAAATTTCACGATTGTGCTAGTGTCAATTACTGTTTAAGTATACCGCGATCAAACAAAGGAAATTCCTTTGAGCACAGCGTAAAACACTAGTCAATATATCAATCACTACTATTCCAGAAGAACTTTTAACAAGATCGAGTCCGCCTGTCGACCCTAAGGTATATGAGTAAGTCAGTTAAAGTGGCTCCGGCAATCACGGGGCTGTTTTTTATGAGGTTTCCTACCGGTTTTCAACCGTATTTAGGCAAGGAGCAGTGTGAAGTGGACAATCTGCCGTCATATAAGTGAAATACCCTTGAGTAGGACGTTAAAGCCCGATAAATCAAACATACAAACAACTTAAAGAATAAACGATTTTCAGCGAGATCTGTTTTCTTTAGTTTAAATCCTTTTTTTTTTGTTCAGCTTGAGAGAAATGTTGGTGTGAAGATAGGCATGGTGCCTATAGATGAGTGTGTGTACGAGATCTGTGATCATGGGTGTTACAACCAGTACTTTGTTTCTGATCAACCAGTCGTTATCGCTGGTAACTCAACTTCCTTTGTCGGCGTGGATGCCTACATGAAATGGGAATGTAACACCTGTAATTCTACAACGTCCTCTTCCAAAGCTTCAGATTGTACCTGTAAAGCTGGTGAATTTCCAGTCACGTGCCGTAACGACTTCTGTTATAATGGTGGCACATGTTACATTGGTGACTGGAAGGAAATGAGGTATATAACATTCTATAACAGTTAATACTGGATATTCCAGTTATGAAATTACGACAACAAATTGACGTCCATTTGCGAAATAATGTTATCAGTTTAAGGCAATGGGGCGGGGCCAATCCATGATTTTTAACATGGGTGGTATAGGGAATATTGCAAATTAACTGGTAAACGTTAATAAAACCATATGAATTTCCTTTTCCCCATAATTAAAAATATTATTTTTTGAAAAAATTACAATTTTTAAACTATATTTTCCTTAAAAACCAACAACCAACCATGTTTGAGTACAGACAGGATGCCCTACCATGCCATAAAAGTGGCAACATCATTTCACAAAGGGACGTCACTCTGTCTTAAATTACTTGCCTTGGACTAGAGATTTTACTAAATTAATAGACCTTAGAAATATGTCTGTCGCAATGCACAGGGTTTGAAGAGTAACAATGCTGTCTTTACTTAATAGCACTGGAGGAAAATTAACTTTCCAACATTCTGGAAACGTTTCACATCTTGGTTATGATAGTATGAATTATGGTTGGAATACACCGCCGTCAAAATCAGTCAAATAGCCTTAAGCACAGTTTTAAAATGCTTAGATTTAGAAATGCAGCTTGGTGTCAGTCTGCACAAATGTTTGTTAACACGCTAGCTTGAAAACAAATTCACTGATAAACTTCAAACTTGGTATGTAGCTTTTATTACATAATTTAAGCATATTCATGTCTGTCTGTAGTTGTTGTGAACATGATAATATTGATAAACAGAAAATAAATTCACAGATTAACTTCAAACTTGATATACTTTGAAGATAGCTTCCTGCTTTAAGACAATGGATTGTGTTGAATTTCACCAATTTCTGTGAAACAAAATAGCCACCATTGCATTATTTAACTGTTACTGTATATGTTGTGAACACTTCAACTCTGTAACTTGAAATAGTCTCTTACAGATAATTAATTAATTTAAAAAGCAGAATTGACGTCATTGTTCCAAAACACTAGTTATTTCATCTAGTCATGGCTGTCCCCTATTGCCTGCACTGGTGGATGCTTTCATAAAAAGCCGAAAATGAGGGCTCCGTCCTAAGGCACAACAACAGCAACAACAAATCTCTTGTTCATATCAACCTGGTATTAAAAAACGGATTTTTTAAACCTGCATGTCAGCTGAAAACATGCTTTACGTATGAGCTATTTTTATATTTTAACAACCGATTAACATTGCGTTTGGATAACCAAGCTTGTATATAGGTTGTGTTGTTATGGCTGCGCCTATGTTTAGATCAAATTCACAGATTAACTTGAAACCTGGAACCTTTCTACTACAAACACAGAGGATAGGATTTCATTTCATCAAATTGCGCAAAGCAATATGGTCCCCATTGAATAATGTTTAAATATCCATGCCTACATTATAACTTTGAGAACAATTTCCCTGAATAACTCGAAAATTTTACAGAAGCTTGACCCATGAAAACAAATAATGGGATTTCATTTCTCCAAATTCTGTAAAACAAAATGACAGCCATTGAATAATTTTAATATATTTCAATTTGAAAAATAGTTTGCTCCAGTTAAATTGCAGTTACATGTAGATTGCAGTTCATTTAATTCACTAGGTTTCACAACAAATATGAATCTCTAGTCCCAGGCGGACCTGCTAGCTACTCCGCTTGTTCACATTGCAATATTTAGAGCCTAATACTTTAAGTTGTTAGAATACTATTCCAACAGTTGAACCTATTTTTCCCTTTCCCCAGGTGTAAATGTAATGACGGATTTGATGGCTCCAGATGTCAACAGACTAAACACAGTTTTAATGGTAACGGTTGGGCGTTGTACCCAGCCCTTGCTCAGTGTGAGTTTGGTCAGACCAGCCTAGAGTTCATCACCGACCGTCGAAACAGCCTCATCTTTTATAACGGGGCAATGGATAAGGACGGAGAACAGGACTTTATTTCTTTGGAGCTTCGCAACGGAGCTCCTTATTTGAGAATTAATCACGGAACTGGGCAATTAAATCTGACTCTCAACCAACTACAATTGTCCGATAACAAGTGGCATCGTATTGATATTTCATCCGCTGGAAAAGTAAGGGTTTTTTTTTTATTACTTAGCATTTTAAAAAATATAACATTTATCACATTTATTTAGGATTATTTCGTACAACCCGTGTACTGTGATCAGATCACAACCCATACCCTTTCCCGGTTAATAGAACCATCCTAATTCCCTGTAAACATTGGTGTATTTTAAATTCCTCCCTCAAGATCAAACATTTCAAAACATCTGTGAGTGGTATTTTTTATGGATGGAGAACATTGTCTTTTGGTATTTTGGTATTTTAACTGTTTTCAACTAATGATATCATGATCTAAAAAATTCAGTATTTAATCAATTCTACAAACTGTGTAAAAACAACTATTATTTTTTATATATATACAAGATTATTAAGGTGCTTGTATCCAGTGCAGACATATTGAAACGTATAAAAGCATTGCAGGGAGATGAGAAAAACTGACTAAGCCATAAATAACGGAATCTTATTTAATATAGCTGTATATACAAGATTATAAAGGTCTTTGAACCCAGTGTAGCTACAATAAAACATGTGTAGCAATTTGGTTAAGGGCAGTTTGATTGCAGAGTAGGCCCTCTGGCTAAGTGCAGTTTGGTTCAAGAGTAGGCCCTCTGGCTAAGGGCAGTTTGATTGAAGAGTAGGCCTTCTGGTTAAGGGCAGTTTTATTGAAGAGTAGGCCCTCTGGTTAAGGGCAGTTTGATTGAAGAGTAGGCCCTCCGGCTAAGAGCAGTTTGATTGAAGAGTGGGCCCTCTTGATAAGGGCAGTTTGTTTAAGGAGTAGGCCCTCTTGCTAAGGACAGTTTGTTTGAAGAGTAGGCCCTATTACTAAGGGCAGTTTGTTTCAAGAGCAGGTCATCTGGCTAAGGGAAGTTTGTTTGAAGAGTAGGCTCTCTCGCTATAAGGGCAGTTTTTTAGGAGTAGGCCCTCTTTCTAAGGGCAGTTGGTTTGAAGAGTATCAGTGCTGTCGTCACTTAGCGTTGGAGGAAAATTAACTTTCCAACATTATGGAAACTTTTCACATCTTGGTTCTGTTAGTGTCAATTATTGTTGAAATTCCCTTAAGCACGGCGTAAATACAAATCAACCAATCAATCAAAACTATTCCGGCAGATGAGAAAACAGCTGAGTAAATTACTAAATTAACAAGGATTTTAAAACAGTTGGGAATAAAAGGATATATAGATGATACAAAAATCTGAAAATAAAATAGTGTGCGTAGTAAAAGTGAAATATGTGCTTATGTATTAACCAATGATTGTGATCCTCAGATGATAACGTTGACCGTAGACAGTTGCATGACTGCCGTGATAACAGAGGATTCAGATAATTCAACAGAGGATAGATCATCATGTGAAGTGTCAGGAAAAACTCCTGGGGAGAATAAATTCCTCAATGTGAACAGTTTACTACAGATGGGCGGAACGTTTGCTCAACCTCCCTTTATACCAGAACGTTTGAACGGATTTAGTGGATGTATCAAAAACTTCAAACATCTTGGACTGGTGAGAAACATTTCACATTTGGACCTATTTTTTTATAGGACCACTGATGTTCTATAAAACCATACGACTGAACACAATGAATTGAACACAAATTCATTAAATACTTGAAACTCTGAATGTCGCTTAACTTCTGTTAAGACAATAGATGGGATTTTCAATAATCATTGTTAATGCCTCTATTTATATACATTTATTTGTCAATTCTGCTATTTTGATATATTTGTATTATGTCTCAATTTTAATGCATTTGTGTTTTTACACCTCATTTTCTCAAAGCAATGGTTGAATTTAATTAGATTTTAATGGACTGGCTTGCAGCTAGCTATAAATTGTAAATATACACGACCTGTCCATGTATTGCTTAAATTTTTATGTTTTGTTAAATGCGAATATCCTGGAAAAAGTTCTGTAACATTTTTTGTAGCTGTACGACCTGTACATCGGCAACACAGGCCTTCATGAAAACACACGTGATGGGTGTCCTCAAGAGGAAGCTAGCTGTGGCTCCGAGAACAGTGTCAATGGGCTTGTGTGTGGAATTAATGGTATATGTGTTGGAAACCTGAATGGTGGAATTTACACATGTACCTGTAAACCAGGATGGATGGGCAAAAAATGTGAAACAGGTAATCCCCAATACTATATCAAAGGATGATCAAACCTTAGTAAACTGGCCCATCAACATCAGTGGAAAGGTGCAATGAAAACATTACAATATGTAAAACTCCTGCAATGTCTTCAATCTAGTATCTTGTATCTGTTTAGAAAAATTGGAAAGATAACGTATTCAATTGAAGCTCTTATCTAGACTTGTAGGCCGTTAGACAGATCTTCATGTTGTCTTGGTGATTTCAGAGAGCAACACGAAGTAGTTCTGTTTGTGATGTCTTGGGACTGTTGGTTGCTAGCAGCTTCCTCCATCCATTGGGCTGGCACACCATCAAATGAGTGGTATAACCTTTTGATGACGTTAAAACCCCAATCAAGAAAATGAGCAAATCAATCTAGCAATATTTAATCACATTGAACCTTTAACTTCTTGATGTTTTGAGTCCGTCTATCGACCCTCAGGTATATGAGTGAGTCGCACGATGTGGCCCCAGCAATCGCAGGGGTGGTTTTTATAAGGTTTCCTTGCGGTTTTCCACCGTAATTAGGCAAGGAACATTGTTAAGTGGACAATCTGTGTCATATAAGTGAAATACCCTTGAGTACGACGTTAAACCCCAATCAAACAAACAAACAATTTTGATTTTTTTTCTTTTCAGAAACCCCAAGTAAGGATTTCCGAAGTGAAAGTTACATAGGGTGGGAAGTGTTATTAGCGACTCAACCGGACAGAAACAAGGTTCAAGTGAATTTCAGAACACGAGATAAGGATGGCGTTCTATTCACAGCAATGTCCGCTTCAAGAGCAGAACACCTCACTCTACAGGTTAGTCTGTACAATGGGGTTGGCCAAGTGGCTCAAAAGGGAGAGAACTATGTTAGTCAATGACAGGTGGCTCTGCCAGTTATATGAGTAACATGTTTATCTCCCCTCTAAGCCTCTGCCCAATTTCATTCAACCCAATATTGTACTAATTAACATTGAACAATATTGGTCTGAATAAACACATTTGGAAAGTTGCTTTTGCCCTGTTGCTATGCCCCTGAAAGAGAAATTGTATACAGATTAAAACCGGATCTGTGGTGTCTATCTATTACATGTATAACATATCACAACATCATAACTGAAAACCCGGTATTGCAAGAGTGGTTTTAAGGAGTTTACCTGTTGGTATTGGTCTGCCTTTTAATAATGGAGAGTTGAAAGTTTGAAATCATATAAGTGTAATACCCTTATATACATCATTAACCCTTATTAAACCAACAAACCATATTACAAGTTTACAACAAGCAAATCTTGCAGTTCACATCAGACAAAAGCTCCTTTGAGCACTGACTAAAGCAAACCTTTTTATCCCCTAACATACAATCTATAATATTTGTGATTTCCTCTGACCAAGAACCGTAAGTTAGGATGAACAAACATGATGTTTAAAGACCTAACACAATAGGAACATTAATTTTCCAATACAGCAAAACAATTCCAATTTCACGGGGAACCGTGGCATAGTGGTTACGGAGCGCGCTTTCTAATGCTTACTTTGATTTACATGTACCATTGAGCCCCGTGGGGGAGCGGGTTGGCCAGGGTTCCTGCAGAATACTCCCTCGGCTTCCTCGGTCGATCGTAAGAGGCGAGAAAAGAGGAGCTTTCTGTTGCCCTGGTGT